>DWEJ01003809.1:0-10155 GCA_018245835.1 Mysoria sejanus stolli | reverse complement strand
TTACCACACCCTTCAAACCAGAACACAGCAGCGCTTAACACTGCTGTTATAAGGCAGAAATAGGTGTGGCGGTGGTGTAGCCGGAGTCGAACCACAGAGGGTTCTACCACCACTTCCATCATTGAGCAGCTGTAGGTACTGCTACGCAAAATAATTTTGTTCCTTTGCATATAAAATACACTAGCTTTTACACGCGGTATCGCTCGCGTGGAATTTGGTCTGCCACATTAAGTTTTGTGACAGATCATTTCAATAGTAAAAAAAAATAATCTTCATAGTAAAACAAAATAAACTTAATATAACGCTCCATTCATGTCAGTCATATCGTGGTAACTTTTAAACTATTCAGCCAAATCACTTAGTATGAAACACAAAGTTTATCTACTTGAAATTCTTAAGCTACAAATGTATTGATTTTAATAACAGTTTGATAAATGTTTACTAAAAAGTTTGATAAATTTACTACAATTTACATTGCATCTTATTTAATTAAGTTTATGGTTTATAATATTGGTCATAGTGGCTTCCACATAAAAGATAGGTATATGCTCATGCCGCCTTTTATTTAGAACTATTCAGGACAAACAATTCTACGGTACATCATCTTAGTGTAACTCCAATGGTTTAGACAGCGTGCGCCAAGATAGCTCTCAGAGGCCAGATTTTTCTCCGACTTAATTGACATGTATCGTTATAATACGACCAAACTTACATAAAATCATTGTAACCTATATGTTATTCCGATGTATCATCTATATTGCTGTAAAAGTTTCATGCAAATCCGTCCAGTAGTTTTTTCGTGAAAGAGTAACAAACATATTCACAAACTTCCACATTTATAATATTAGTAGGATTTTTAATATAATACGCAACGCAAACGCAAACGCAAATAAAGTCGCGGGTACCAGCTAATTTGCAAAAACTTACATTTGCTTGGGATCTGTATATACGAGTAGTATACCTTTAATGTACACAAAAAGTAATTTGCATAAAATATATCAAAGACATATTTAATATAAAAGTTTTGTGACAACCCTAAAATAGCTGTAAATTGCAACGCATAATAGCTAAATTAAAATAATTAGCGTAATGAACGCCGATCGCGTTTCTAACTTCTGAGTTGTCTGCTTCTGTGTAACGAGGCGATGGTGGTATATCCGGCGATGAACTGTTGTAATACTTTGTTTAATTGTATAAATTTTGTATTCATAATTTTTTTCTAACTAGAACTTAGTTAAAATATTTATAAAGTATTATACCTATATTCTGTACTACAGCCGTAATGTTACTCCTCGCCTCGGTTACATTGTTTATGGTCAACAATTTAGGGAGAAAAAATCATCTCATCATACGCATATCGTAGCATCTGCAACCTTGCTTCAAATAGGACCGTTAGTGGCAGTAATAGAACTATAGGAATAAGACTCCTAGTTCCTATTAGTGCACTTATAGGTACTAGGTTATTACTTAGTTATAAATTGTCAGAAAACTAATTAATATTACCAGATAATAATACTGCAGGAATTGTTACTTATTTTAGTCGGGTTAGACCACATCGTAGCATAGCGTCTTGGTAACAGTATCTTTCCTATTCGAAGCTAATCATAGGCACATTTTATTAAGCAAATAATATTGAACATTTCTCGCTTCTAGATTCTCGACATTAATGAAACAACTTGTTGGGACGAGGTCATTTGTGGTTATTTGTAGGTGTTATGTTATGTTATGTATATGTGGTGTCTCACGGAACACAAGAGGCTTGTATCTCAAATGATTGGGGAGCGCAGGTACAAGTTAATTTGCCACATGATTGGTGTCATTTGCTATGTACGCAAAAGTGATTTGTGTCTGATAAGTTTAAAATATCACTTGCCGGGAAGCTAGAGGAAATCATCGTGAGGAATCTATACATAGTAACGTTCTGTAAAGCATGAGGACTGTCATGCTCATTTTGAAAGAAAACCCGTGTCCGACAATAGAAAAAAGCAAGTTTTGATGAGGATGATTGATTAGTTATTGATATTGTTAATGAGTGAAATCATTATTGCTATAATGGCATTCGCTAAAAGAAAATTTGTGTATATTTTTTTATACCCCATCCTTGTTTTTTAAGATAAAAAAGTGTATAGTCATCGAGAAAAATTCAAATTAATTAAAAGCAGCGTTCATTTTTATAGGGATCAAAAGATTATTTAAGCCGCACTGAAGTAGGGTTGGTGGTTAAGTATTCTTCTGGCTTTCTCATGAAAAAATATCTAATTAAGATAATAGCTAACTGCAGGCAGTTAGCTATCGCGTATCAGGATACGATATAAAACCTTTTACTGTGTGCCCATACTTGTAAGTGCCCAGATGTGAATCCGGCCCTGAAGGATGTTTAGATACATTCATTGATTCATTTTATAACTGTTTGTAATGTATTTGTACTTGTAATGTAATTGTATTTTTACCAGACCAGGGATCTTTTCAAGGGGAAGTCTTTTCGACATATTTGTCATACATAATTGTTCCTATGCCGAAGTCATGCGCGGGGGTTACCAGGATTAATGTCAAAGAGGGTCATATTTTATGAGGTATAAGTTTGGATGCTTTTTAATTGAGTAAAAAAAAATATAAGCACAAACACGATACAACTTCCGATATTACAACCAGTAGATCAACGATGCAATCAATTCTCACAAAGGTGTAATTATATTCGCAATTATTAGTATTCAAATCATGCAAAACACGTGACTTCCAACGGTCCTACGATCTGGCGTATACCTATGTTTTGCGTCCTGTGGTTTAAAAGTTAGGTATAATATAATTGAGCAAAACTCTATTTATAGTATGTAATTAAATATACACATGTACTTCGTGATATATGCAATAATTGATTCTGTTGCAGGTTGTTCGACGAGAAGATAATGGAATACAATGTTTACAAGGTGGAGACGATAGGTGACGCGTACATGGTCGTGTCGGGGCTGCCGCAGAGGAACGGTGAGTGCTTTTAAATTTTTCAACGCAAGCAGATAAAATTATTTAACGAACACTACATTCTGGTATTGGACTAATTTGAAAAATTCTATAGAACCCGCTATGTAATTTACTACATCGATTTATTCCAAAAGTTAACCTGTCTTTTAATTTGAATGAATATGTGCATATTTGACGAAATTCAAATCAATTTCTTTTATAGAAGAAGAAACTTTTATTTGTCCAATTAACAAAACGAAATCTCATGACGCCGTAGCGAACTATAACTTGGAAACTTGAAGGTTTTGAAGATATTTCCATCCTTTGTTATCCATCCTATCACGAGACTATTATTTTTTAGGACGAACTTTTAATAGTATCTTAGATTTAGAATTCGTCAAAAAGTGTTTTTGGTTTTGGTAATTTCTTTATACGTATGTTACACGTCGTTTCATTTCTGTCTTGTTTCGATATTGTTCAAACTATTCTGTTTCTCAGTAACACATTGATCATAATCATACATTTATTTGGTTCTGATACTGTTAATAAATGTAAAAAATCACGCTTAAAATGTCAGCTTTCATTTGATCATGATTTATATGTATTACAGATACTATACTGTAAATATTATACTACAGATACTATACTACAAATACTACAATACTATATACTATATTGTAGACACTGTACTAGTGTGAATCAATTGTTCTGAGGTTGTAAACACTACAAATTATTCATATCATCCTTTGTATGACCTTGGCTACTTTGGCTCTTGACCACTCATCAAATTAGAGCTATGAAATCAGAAATGTGACCGGTTCTCGATTTAAAGTTGTACTCCAAAAATAATACAAGGGCTGTCAGTAATAATAATTTATGTTTGTTGACAGCAAATATACTTTTCAGTATCTATTGGTTTGCACATGAGTTACATATTATGCAAAGATTAATAAAACAAGTTTGGAAAAATTTAATAAAGTTCGAAAGTATTTAAAAATCGAAGCAATAGGCTACTATAGTTTCATTACAAAATCCCACACATTTTCAAAATGCAATATGAAAATTTATTGGATGCTTTGGATAGCGTAATTTTTTTATATAATTCGGAAACGTGAGAGAATTAGCTCATCTCACAAATAGATTGAGATAAAATATGAATAATGTGTTTATTTTATTGCTTGAGTTAGGTTTTCTATTTTGTCAATTTTAATTAAATTGCAATCTCTAAGAGTACTGTAAAAAGTTTTGGCAAAAAATAACAAACTTGTGACAAAAGTAGCAAGAATTTTATAAGTTCATAAAAAATATGGAAATAAGAAAATAGATGGTGACAACCCTAAGGGTGTTATTACGCGAGCCGGTACAATGGGATTGTACGAAACATTTTTCCTGCATCGTCCGTTTGGCGAGGTTTTGCCGTGTATGCAAATACTTGGAATTCCCACGCAGAGGCGTATTATACTTTCGTTAATAAGTGTAATGTTAGGTAGGGTTTTACCGTTATTATAACTTATTGCAAAATCTTTTTATGCGTTGTTGAGCATCGTAACAATAATACATCATTATGATGATTGCAAATGCAAAATGTTGAGATATATCGCATTATAAACTTATTTCTTTTATTATAATCAGGATATTAGGATGTCCATTAAACATAATATGTACCGTTATTTGCGATGATAAAAACCTAGAATATAATTCAGTTAGAAATATATTTACGACATTTATGTATAAATCACAGAACAGTAGAATCACAGAAGACTTTATTTTTCTTAGCTTCATACACATTGCCTTCGCTGTAGGCAACACCAGCATTTACATAAACCTGTTTCGTTAGTATTGGGTTCAAGTCCTCCATCGCGTATTACTGAGTTCTTCAAACTAAGAATTCCTAGTTGAAACTCGGATGTGTCTGATTTGACCTCTGGATTTGTGCCCGGTGAAAGGCGATTGGCGCATTACGCGCACTAAACGCGCTTGAGTACTAAACTCCACTGCCTGTCTTCGTGAAGATACAAGCCTGATGTTACGTGCCTAAAAATGTTGAAAAGGGTCGAGGGTAGGATGCCTAGTTAGGGCGTCTTTGAACAAGGTCAGGGCGCGGATCAAAGTGAATTCCCTCTCCAAGCATAATCCATTGCTTTGAACAAGTTATGCCGACGGAATCAAATACTCATAAGACATTGATATTAAATAGTATGGGCATTGAAAGGTCGAATATTGACTTTAATTGATTCATAACATACTTAAATACGTATGGAATTTTTGTTTTTATGTAATCCTATCAAGACCGTACCGTAAGTACCGTTGAGCAAGACTTCGATAGATATAAGAAAACTCTATGACGGCAGTATTTCCTGAAATACCTTACCCTAAATATGTATTCTATAATTTTCGCATCACATGTATGTAATGCCCTCTATGTAAGCGGAATACAGCTACTTTATTTGGTAACAAACTTTTTACGAGGCTGTTGTATAAAATGTTTATTATGGCTACACTTTCCAGGTCTTACTATTGCCTCAACTTAAACTAACGTTCTTTTTATTACAGCGCTTATATGATCAAGACAAATTAAGTCACTACTCATTTTGTAATGTTTGAGAAAAGAGAGCAGCAAACGGCCAAGCAGCAATTACTTACTCATACGAGCACTACCTTAAAGAACATTCAGGATTAATAAACGATGTCTGGAATAAAAATAAAACATTTCTTACGTAAATCGAAATTCTTTCGTGATAAGTCAACTGTAATCGAACGGTTCTTGGTAAAACAATTCGAACGTGGAACAGAATGAATTAATAATCTCACGGATGTCCTCAACTATGGCGGGGCACTTTTTGCTATTTTCAATTCGCGGGGCGATCAATTAGACAGCTTGGGTTTTAATGGATTTGGATGTCATTGGGTCTGTGATCGATCACCTAGTATAAGTACATTAAGCAATAGTTAGAGTGTTGCCGCCATTGGCGCGGTCACAGCTGATCGATGGGGCGCGCGCGGAAAAACGCGGGAAATTTTATTTTTTCGGCGGACCGAGGAAACGAGTAAGGCTATAATGTAAAAGCCAAGGTCCCATTACACGTCCTAATTATTTACGACTTGACAGGGCAATATTTTTTTAAGGCTCCGTTGGAATAGCTCCGAGCGCTGTTAAAATGCTTTTAGCTATTCTGCCCGTAGGTCGCTTTAATTTTTTTACATGCATCTGAGTTCTGATTAAAATGCCGTGTAACAGATAATGCTATTTGCTCGAATTTTTAATAAAGTTAAGAGCTTTAGCACTGATACGCTACCTAGACTGCGATAGTTTGGACGAATTTTAATTTTCACTCATCTTAATTACATCACGGTTCACTCTTTGGAAAGACATTTCATTCGTGTAATTTTAAACGTAGTTTATTTCAGTACCTTAGTGTAGGTTTAAGTGTGCAAAATTGAGATTGGTTCGAAAATGAAAGCCATGTGTAATAAAAGTGGCAATACGCAATAACTAAGAACGACATCTGAATAACTATAAAATAAGTAATTGTAGAACTGATTCAGTACAGTCGTACATTGCGCCTTTCAATTATAATTGCGTGTTAATTTTATCCTATACTATTAATATTATAAACGCGAAAGTAAAAACTACTGAATGGATTTTAATGACACTTTACAATAATATAGCTTATACATCATAATAACACATTTATAAAGATATTCTATGAAATGTCCAAAATATCAAGTACACTCATGTAGGATATGCCGAGCTGGCGTCCGCGTTGCGTCCCTCGGCTCTCACTCCTAGCTCGCCTGCTCATCCTTATTGTCTAGGTATTTATTTTTTTTCTTTTCTGTCGGTATTTACTCGGGAAAAACTTTGTGACACACTGACTTCAACGCGGGTGAAGCCTCGAGTACACCTAGTCAACAATAATGTGTGCAAACGACGTTTACCATAGATTTGAAAGGCAATGAAAGATACACAAACACTCTGGCATCACGGTGATACTACCATTACATGGTCTTGAATGTTGCCAGATCAATAAATAAAAAAAAAATTAAATATCCGCTAACAGAAATCGATGTTTTTCAAATCATAAAACGTAAATAATGTTATTTGGCTATCGCATATTGTCGCGTGCACATGGATAATGGAAATAAAATTTAACGGGGCGTATAACAATAGCTTAAAATTATAATGAAATGGAGTCAGGGTTCGTTTCCGTGCAGCGACCGGCGCGTATAAGTGATGCAGTCACGGAAATGTCACTGATTAAAAATAAAAAAAAGCGGTAAATCAAATATGGCGCTGAGCGGCAACGACGAGGCACGGGCTTCGTTTGATGAGTATATTAATTTTAAAATGTTTTTGGTGCGCCTTTTCGTTGACGTTAGTGAAACACATAACCGTAGAGGGTGGGTGAGTTATATTTTCAGTTCGTATTCCATTGTCTCATGTCATATTTTAAAAAATATCGTAAAGCTTCTTGGGAAATATGCAATGTAATAAGCGTGATCATTACATTGAGTATCGTGATTGTTCAAGTCAACATAACATCAATACAAAACGCAATGTGTTATCTTCGTGTACGCATGGTTAGGTAGTCATTTTCCCAGTTATTTTCGCTTAGTAAACCCGTAAATAATTTAAGATTACAGCTGTCGATCGCTCCCACGTACGTGCAGTCGTACTCTCGCGCCGTTTCCGCCGGCATACGGGCGCGTAAATAACTCAATGTACACGTTAATTATGTCGAGTGATTCGAGTGATCTTGAATGAACCGGGTGTGACAGCAAACGAAACGTAATTGCACGAATGTTTGAATTCGGAACGGCGTAAATTTGACGTATGCTGGTCGTGTTTAGTCTGTGGTTTATAACTATGTTACCGAATGATTTCGAGTTTGAATTTGGAACGCTTTACGCGTTTGCGATTTATGTGCCTGATGGTGATTTAATGTATAACCCGCGATACATATCCATTAAACACATTTAATTCCACTGTGTATATTTGTAGATATTTAGCATTCCGATCAATTGTTACTGTCTGCTTAAATCTTTGAAAAAATGTGGTAAGAATAATATTTAAAATATAAGTCGGTTATTGTGTCCAACCGAGCAGACCGCAACAGTGACTAAGATGGATCGACGTACGTTAATATCCTTAAAAGCTTGCAAAGTTTTTAAAAGGTAAAACGAATTAAAAGCAAGCAATTCGTTCTGCGAAATGAAAAAGAACGTTTCATTTGTTAAAAGTTGAAAATACAAAATTAAAGTACAATATTTTTAATGTAAAAGAAATAATCCGTTGCCAATCTGGCGGTTCGAAAAAAGAATTTGGCTTGAACAATAGAACAATAAGTTCGAATTTCAAAAGTGGGTTCCATCGCAACCGCGCTTTGATTGACGTTCCAGTTCCGCATTGGGAATACGTTTGTATGCAATAGGAGTGCAGTTGAACTGCTTGCATTGATTCATTACTTTTTCAACAAATATCGTGCTGGAAGACTGGGTCACAACGCAAACTCGTACTTTTCATGGTTATTTATTAAGTGACAATTATATGATATAAATAACAGTAGTTTTATGTAAAAACATTTTAATGGCTAAGTAATAATTGAACATACATATGTATATATCTACAGAATACGTTCTGTAGTACACGTAAATAAGACCATTCCACGGTTCGTTGGCAACGTAAACTCTGAGACGGTAGTGCCGTTTCATTAACATAAACAGCGTTCAGTGGTCCGAGTCCAAGTTGCGTCCGACGCTGTAGGTGTCACACACTTTTTCTGTATATAGTTTTAACAGCGTGCTTAATTGTGCGTTGCTTGCTGCCTTTTGCTTAGTTCCTACCCATCACGCCTATGGGACAGTTTTATTTTAACATGGTGCTTCATACTTAACCCTTACGCGTTTTGTATCCTAGAATACAGTATTACTTTGGCGCTTCATACTTAGCATCATGTAGCCTAGAGTATTTGTACAGTTACACCTACATTACTTAGTTGTCGTTCTAAGATTATTTAGAGAGGTCAATTAGATTATCCATACTAGAGCAGCACAGGCCAGTATGGAATGGGAAAAGTACAGTAGCTCTGTGTCTAAGACTTTGAGGTAAAATAGTTTCGTAATTCGCCTTACTATAATGTATAATATTAATCTAGATTTCGATATAACAAGAAAGAACAACAATTCCAATACAATTTCACTCCTTTGAAAGTTATCATCGCAACGCCAAGTCCCTTTTAGGATAGGCAGAGCTAAGAGCACCGATCATTATTAATATTCATTAATCGATCATTATTAGGCTTTGATATCACAAGCAAAGGTTCGTAATACATTCAAGCATACATTAACTCTTTCTGGAACTCTCAGAATATGTTTTATATGGAGTGTACACTCCCCAAATAGACATTTGTGTTTCGAACAATGTTGTATAAACTGAAGTTAGATGCGGCTTTATCCCATTAACGGAGGTCAGTAATACGAGTTTAAATATACGGAATCGTTGCTTGCGTCGCACTGCCTCGTTGCAGGTGAGGTTTTATTAGACTAGTGATGTTTTAAATAAGCATTAACCAGTGTCTGTACGAGATGAAGTATGAAAAGGAATTTGTATAAGTGCAGTGCATTTTATGAATCAAATATTATAGCGCAGATTGAGTAAAAAAGTGTGTTCGTTAGAACGTATAGTAACTTCACGACTGCAATCCCCGAGGAGGTAGGCAGAGGAATGCGGAACACTCCCACGTTTCACCAGTTTGTGGTCGTTAGAAATAGTCGCTATTTAGAATGTTGCAATTTTGGGTGCAAGATTAATAATTAATAGAGTGACTTTTAAGTTAAGAAGGCTACTGCATTTCGGGAATAATAATGTGTATATTGTGTACATGAGTATTAATATGTGAATAAAAATAATAACAAAATATTTTGCATTATTTAAAGTTGATGGAATCTTTTGTGTAGAGAGAGACCGCTATAAAAGGACCACGTGAGTAAAGATTAAGGCATTATGCATTACTTTCTGTCTATCCAGTAAGAGAGATAGCGTGACGACATGAAAATGAAAAATTAATCCTTTATACAAAGTTTTACTTGCAAAATCGAAAGCAAACCCCTTTGGGTTCACTTTGGATTATGCAAGTAAAACTTCGCCTATCATTGATCAACGGTATTGACACAGTAACGGCTACTGATTGGTTCGCG
>DWEJ01003808.1:0-10155 GCA_018245835.1 Mysoria sejanus stolli | reverse complement strand
TAGATTATCTTCTTCTTCACGCCTGTAATCCCCAAAGAGGTAGGCAGTGGAATGCAGAACACTCCCACGATTAACCAGTTAGGTCTCAGTCCCACTATGAAATAGGTGGTGAGCCTATTGCCATGCATCGGGCACCTATCCAGACTCCGAACCACTACTAGATAATCTAAATTAGAAAATTTTGTAGTGTTCGACCCGGGAATCGAACCCAGGAACTCCAGATCGGCAGTCGTATCTGCAGCCAACACGACCAACGAGGCAGTCACACGACCAACGAGACCAACTGTCTCTCTCTCTCCTGAGCATTATTAATCCCATCTGATTATGGGTAATCCCATCTGATTATGAGACCAACGAGACCAACTGTAATTTAATGAATTATTATTAAGTGTTACGGAATGAATTATATACATAACAAATTTCAGATGTAATTGTATCACAACGGTTTGAGTTTTATTGTAATCATATCTTGGGACAACACTTCGCCATTTTACCGCAAAATGGGCAGAACTTGTGGTATGGTAAGCGGTAGCTCATAATCTACAAATACATATTTCTGATAAATTTTATACAAATATAATTATGTAAGTACATAATTTTACACTTTAGAACAACAAATACTGTTTTTTTGCCGCCTATATTTCCCGTAAGATGAAGGCACTGGATCCGTTCCTGTGAAATTGGAAATTAAATATCCGAAGTTACGATTTGCTCATAGAACACTTGCTCACAGAAACCAGTAACAATTATCTGGTGCCTTTGTGTGATTCGTCATAAACTTAGAGCCGATTGTAACCATCAGGAAACAGAGAAAAATTGGTTTATCTAAATGGGCTATTAAAACCTTATTTTTAATGATTCCACTTTGGCGTAAAATTGGCAGCCAGAAATGCTATCTCTCCTTTTAGAAGAGAAGATCCATGCCATACTTTGAGAAGAATAAACGAAGAATGTAATCAATAAACTTGCTTATGTTTATAACGGGTTGGTCTTTATTTAAAAAATGAGTCATTTATATCCTTAAGACTCGTAGAGTAATTGATTGTTCTTCAAAAAGGAAACGTCATCTATAATTCTTCATAAGTTACCTATGGAAAAATCCAAACCGATTCAATCTTTCATACTCGTGCCAAATTTATCTTTTGTTTAGGAATCGGACCTGTAATCAAGAAGTAAGATCAATCAATAGTCTAACAGACCATCACATGCTAGTCAATGATATGTGAAGCCCTTAGATCTTAGAAAAAGCTTCTCGGAAACGTTTATTACAGACTCAGGTTGGCGATGAGCTCCTTTTTTCATCAAACGGTAACCCAGTTGCGAAAAGACTGTGTTCTACTAATGAAATCAACAATATTTAATTAACCCTTTATGGGCCGAATTTTGTGTTTCACATACTTTTTTTTATTTTTGTGTATTTTCGGAGTCATCTGGAGGTAAAAGCCAAGTTAGCTGCCAAAAAGCTGGACGTTCTGAACAGAGCGAAACAGTACTTCACTGCGGAGCAACTGCTTATGCTTTATAAAGCTCAAGTAAGGCCCCACATGGAGTACTGTTCCCATCTCTGGGCTGGAGCACCCCAATATCAACTTGCGCCATTTGACTCCGTGCAAAAACGTGCAGTTCAAATAGTCAACCACCCTAGGATTACCGATAAGCTGGATGACTTAAGCCTGCGGAGGGACTTGGAATCCCTTTGCGTGTTCTACCGGTTCTGCAATGGCGAGTGCTCCAAGGACTGTTCAATCTGATGCCTGTGTCACCTTTCCAACATCGCACCACCCGCCGAAGATTGAACTTTCATCCACATCAGCTGGACTCGTGGTGGTTCTCCACAGTTCAGTTTGCGCGCTCGTTTTCACCCCGTACGTGCAAGATGTGGAATGAGCTTCCATCTGAGGCTTTCCCGGAACTCTATGACATGGAATTCTTCAAGAAAAGCGCAAAGTGAGCACTCCTTCTAAGCCGGTAAGGCATTGGCCACCCCTCGGGAGTTGCAAATGTCCATAGGCGACGGTAACCACTTACCATCAAGTGGCCCGCCTGCTTGCTTGTCAGCCTGAATATAAAAAAATACTTCTATTGGAGACACTTTGCACAGTATCTACATTGTTGTTTCAGGAAGACGACCCTAGCAATGATAACGAAAACTATATCTGGTTGTGTTGGTCTCGTCTTAGAGTTAGGTTATTACACCATCATGAAAAAAGTTATAATTATTTTTTAAAATGCTTATACATTTAAATGTGACCTGAAAGTTACACTAGCCCATAGAGGGCTAAATAATAAATAATAAAGGCTTAAATAATAAATTTATATGAAAATATAACGGTTTATACAATAACTTACACTATTATTATTTATATATCTTTCGTATAGTTTGCAAATCAAACTTTGTTCTGAATAAAAATGTTGTAACGTGTCTTTTTTTAATTCCCAAAATTTCCATCTTTATGTTCTCGAAACTTCGCTACTCAGTTTCGTTGCCGTGATGCAATAACTTCTTGAAAGTAGTTCCCGAACGAGTGTTGGATTCCAAAAACTGTCGCGAGGTACTATTCCACAAAAGAGTATTTACTAATTTTAAACTGGTATTCATAACTTTATATGTTTAATATTTACAGATCACATCCTATCCTATTAATATTCTAACCGCGAAAGTTTATAAGTATAAATGGATGTTCGTTACTCTTTCACGTAAAACCTACTGAATGGATTTTAATGGAGGTTTACAATAATATAGCTTGTACATCAGAATAACACATAGGCTACAATTTATAAAGATATTCTGTGAATTGTCCAAAATATCAAGTGCAAGTAAGAAGGATATGCCGAGCTGGCGATCGTGTTGCGCCCCTCGGCTCTCACCCCTAGCTCGCCTGCTCATCTTTTTTGTCTAGGTATTTGATTTTTTTCTTTCCTCTATAGAGCAACATATATGCTACCTTTCATCCTAGAATTCCCACGAGGTCAGTGTTTACGCGGGAAAAACTTAGCGACACACTATTTCCACGCGGGTGAAGCCGCGAGCACATCTAGTATAATTATATTTCTGTTAAAGTATATTATTTAACAATATATTTATAATGAATTCCTAGCCTTTTAAGCAATATCGTCAATTGTTTCTTACCGAATTTTAAGTACTAGGACAGTTTAATCCTAACCACCGTAAATCTGTCCTACCTACTATGACCATTCACACCTAATAAGCTATAGAGATTTATTTTAATATCTTATGGCAAATATTATGGAACGTGGCAATATTTAGACCAATTACGTGGATTGTGGTCGCAATGGTACTGTGGTTGCAAGGTGAAATTTATGATGGTCACTAATGGTAGATAAGTCGAGCTACTTTACGTTAATATTTTTTTATATGTAACTTCGTTACACATAACGCCATATAGCGTGACCGTCACCGTCGGATCCCACGTTGGGTTTTCAGACAACTTGTGGTTTGAGTAAGGAGATCTAACTGTTAGCAGATATATGGCTGCACGATATCCTATGACTGGTTTTTGACAGTATTTATATATTATTCTACGCTTTTGCAGCTCTATACATCTAGCCTCAGTTGATATCTACCTTTAGGTTAAGGCAATAATACTCATTTCGAATAGCGTTGGAAAGATAAATAGAACTGAATACTCATTGGTGAAGAAAAATACGCGGCTGAGTTGTAGCGCGAAACTCGGCCTGTCTGTTACTGGAACCGCGTTAACGTTATAAAGTTAAGCAATCAGCGGCGCTAACTTCAATAGCTGCAATTGCCAACCTCAGTGTATCTGTCGTTAAATAAACACTAGTATAATTAAATTAAACAGTTCTTTCATAAATTGACGATAGCAATTACAGAGTTGCAAAAATCTTTATTAGAGAAGCATAGGTATCTAATTAAAACAAAAAGGAATCATATTTTCAATTGAATAATGAAATAATAGTAAGTCAATTAGAATATTACAATTTTATATGTTTGATTGTGTATATAGAGATAAACGACCAATTTACCTCAAACTCTTTTTAGAATCATAACTTTATTCATGTTTCAAGTGTGAATGAATGAGTAATAAAATAAATAATATTATTTCAATATACTCCGTTTGTAGAAGTGTTTATAGATAGGAGAAAAGTTCAAACATCTCCAACTTATACCTTAATGAAAAAAGAAAAATATAACGTTGAGAGATAGCGCGCAACTCGGCCAGTCTGTAATTGCAACTGAATTTACGTTATGAAGTTTCGCAACGCGCGGTGCTAACTTCTCGCCCGCGGACGCAAACATCTGCTCGGTTGCCTTCTCTGATAAACCAATATACATTTTCCGTTCCACGCCAATGTTTTTGTATAATTTTATCCATAAGGTTCCAGTAGTAATAACACTTACGCCTGCCTAGGGACAGCTAAATACCGTGACCGCCTGGCAGCGTAGCCGGTTCTAGAAGCTGCGCTCTGCAGCCCCAACCCGCACGCCCAGCGTGTGAATTACGGGATTAACCCGTTAAAGGAGGCCTATGCCCGGAAGTGGACCGCAATAGGCTAATGATAATAATGAATGACACTTATTGTATCAGTAGTCAGAACTATATCAGACAAAGAACATAACTTTACAATTGTACTAACGTATCTTAACGTTGGCAGATTCATAAATGAAAAGTTAATTTTCTAACAATAAATATTAATATACAGAAATATTTATAAACAGTGGAAAAGTTATAGTCGGCCCGCATGAGACCTCAATGAAAAACAAACTTTCTAGATACGAAAGCCAGTCTCTCTATAATTCTAGCAACGTTATAAAGTTTAGCAATCCGCGGCGTTAACAACTTGGAATTCTCAATCGCAAACATCTGTTTTGAAAATTGCGTCCCGTGAACTGATTTACAATTTGTTCATGGACTTAATGTTTTTTACTTAGTTTTACAGACGTTGATCGTGATTTTCGTAATATTTATCAAAATATGTAAAAACTCATACAATACGTAATGTACTTTGACTGATACAATACATAAACATTTAGAGGAAATAGGGGCGTGAAGATACAAAAACTATTCTAGAAAATCATAGTATCTCGGTTTATAATTTTTAATGAAGTCATATTCGTTTTTATCATTAAGTTTTCCCCTGACATTAATACTGTCACAGCTAATAATAGTTAATCATAAAACGCAAACACCGAAAGCTTCGTGCGTGAACGTTATCCATTATTATTTTCCACTCCCTGTAAAGATTTCCGCGGTTGCTTGTACGCTTTATTCGTCGCATTATGTACTCGTAACAGGACTCGTGCCCAGTATTGGAAAGCTGAAGAGGTTGATTATATGTTTTATTGTTAGTAACTATCTTGCCTGTATCCGGATATCTTTACAATATTTTCTCACGGCAACACGCGTTTATATTATTTTTTTATACTGCTAAATTGGTTCTTTATATTATCTTTGCCTTTTACAAGCCTTACTAGCCTTTTAGAAACCTTTTAGAAGCTGTCTGCGTAAAATCCTATTATTCCTACCTTTGTTAAAACGCATCCCGACTTGGATTTACGCGCCAACGTTAACTTGAAGATGTTAACTTTAAACTAATGAACATTATAGGACATTTTGTTCATTTTGGATATTTTCATTGAAACTACTAGCGTACCAGTTGTAATGGAGCTGTCACTGTAAATTTATGTATATAATGCTCGTTTCGTAAAACAGCGTTGTAAAAATGTAAATTAGTTTCCTCTGAACAATGTTATACAATACAGTGCAATTAAATGTGACGCGTTTATAGATTGCAGAGGAATTTTAATGGTCTAGATCAAAAAGAGGTTTCATTCTAGTCATACTGATGACAAAATAAATAAACGATTTGACATCTAGTTCATATGTACTTCAATAAGTATTTTTGTAGCTCGATAAATTAATTCAAAACCTGTATACGAGGTTATTACCTTAGTCTGTAGAAGGTTATAGGTTCAATTTGTACCTTAATAAACGCGAAACGTCTAAGTTAACATATGCAGATATAATTTATTAATAAATATTTTTTAAATGGACTGAAAGTATCGTTAAAAACTACCTCTAACAGGAACACTTTTGACAGAGATTCCGATAACGGCGAGTTGGAAAGTTAGAGCACTCCAAATACATATTATTATTAAAAGTAGCAAATTATTTCGGCTGTAATAAGCCCCGAAAGCGGTGTAAAACTTACGTTCAAAAGATAATTAGATTAAAACAGTAAAAAGGACTCAGTAAATCTCGGTAAAAGCATATGAACTTTTATATTTATGTCAGATTATGTACACTTAAACCAATGAATGCATACTGGCTAAAAGTATTTAACATTGTTTTATAAAAATAATTTGTTGTAGATCTTTAATTTAATTCAACTTTATAGATGTATAATTGTAATTTATGAAAAATATTGTATATCCGTCATCATCAACCCTTATTGGTCCACTGTTGGACAAGGTTCTTCTCTCCAAGTGGTTTTAAGGTTTAAAGCTTATTAATATTATGAGGTAATAAGCCTTAACTCTACTCGCTTACTAACTTACGATTCCATAACATACCCCTAAACATAAAAAGTACCCACTTGTCAACATGTGATAAATCACCTGAACCTATTGTAATGTAGTCAGATCGATTGACGGACTCACACAACGGGATACGTTAGGGGGGTGATTAACCCCTCAAAATATGCCCGGGAATATATTAGACGTCTTATATCCAAAATAACCAACACAGTCCTGACATAGTTACATTCATCAATACTCCATTTATTCTTTTATAATTTGCTTGTATTCGAAAGCTCTTAAATCATGTTCAAATATCATACATAAATCATATCCACCTTATGATAAATTAATATCAATTTATGCACACGTTCTTTCAGCTGTTATTTTAACTGCAACAAAGAGCACGCAAACTATTCAATAGCTTGTTTATCATAGTTTACAAACCGGAGGTATTTATCATGATATATAAGTACACTCAGCCACGAGATAGAGGGGATAGGGTGGGGGGAGGGGTTAGAAAAATTGCATTCGCAGCGTTGGTAACTTGTGCAATCCAACGGCAACTGTAACTTTGCGCGATTCAGTTACATGTTTGTATTGCGGAGCGCAGTGCGCCTACCTACAGGTTAACAAATTGAACAAGTTTATCTTCTACTAATTAAGACTGTAGATGTTTTGTTTAGCTTGAAGTTTTACTGCGGAACCGCGCACACCCGTGGTCGGAATCTGTTGCTAACAAGCGCTAATGAAAATTTTTCTTTTTTTTTTATATTTTAATTGTAAAATTTAAATGTTGTAATTCGGGGTGTACCGAATAGTCGGCTACTAGTCGGCGACTATTTGGCAAACAGTGCCTACTATCCGGCTTCTTATTCTGTATGTATTTGTTAATTAAATATGTGGGGTAATTACAAAAAGACACCTTGATTTTTTATTAACATTTGAATTTTATCATCAGTCTTTCACATTTTTAAATGTAAAGCAAAGTAACCTTATCCTTGGTAATCAGTTTTCAGTGCAATCATCTCATCCATTGCAATATTGATGTCTAATTTAAATTAATAAATAAATAAAAATAAATAAAAGATGTCTCTTGATCTTAAGTCTTCACGTGACCATTGTACAGAAAAACTATCCTCAATGTTTTGTTGACTTTTGTGACATAAACTGACCTCCGATGAAACTGAAGTTGATTGAGTGGACAATATTGTAGGTAGTTCTTTATTTGACTAGAGGAATCGTATGTGGTTTGATCGTAGAACCTCACTGAAGTATTCGTCAGTCGGTCGGTCGGTCGGTCGGATGTCGGTATTTAATATGGTTGTTCATACTTGTAGTATTTTCTGTTTTACTCCGTCCACCACGAGAAATTATCATTTGGCATCGGTTACAATTAAATTTACTGGAATCTTCGACCAATTGTTAATAAAAGCCATACAGGAGACTTTCTTTTCGAGATAATAAAATTTTAATTGAGCACTTCCATTTTATTTCATAATAATAATTGTATGATTTATACCGAACGTATTTATTTACACAAAAACGTCGCGTGACTTGTAACTTGCGAGCGAATCAGCTGTAAACCAAGCGTTAGTGGAAATCGCCGAAACCGTGATCGCCTTGGCCGACTCGTCGGCCTTTTTACAACCGATTAATCGGCTATTCGGTTAGTCGGCCAAAGTTATAGTCGGCACATCCCTAATAATTTGTAATAGTTTTGTAGAAATATCGACATATCAATACGTAATGGATCCTGCTTGTACACCAAAATTTCCATTTTTGACTCCATCTTCGTTAAACCTAGTAGTATTACGAACATCCCCAATCCCCATCGCCGTACCTTTTGGCGGACACAGTGGCCGAGGAGCCGAGTGCGGCGGGCCGCGACCGACTCGACGAGCCTGGTTCCGCGGCCCGCCTCTCCTTTTCGAATGATGTGAGTCTGTCCAATACAAAATTATGTTTTATCTTCACTAATGAAGACACATGCGCTTTCTTTCCAAAGAAACAAAATAATTTGTCTATTATCTAACTGGTAAATTTTCCTGCGGTAACAATGATAACCACTTTCCTGTTCGGAAAAAAATATTCTAACAGTAATTGACTTATCAATATATGTATGCTTCAATACTCACGGTTCGAAATTTAATTTAAACAACATGATAAAGACATTATATTCATCTTACTACTTGGAATATTTTGCCGTAAATCATAATGCTATTATTCGCACAGCTATAGGGCACCAATGTTCTTCATGCGCGTGTTTTACAGAACAATGCATGTTTTAATTTTCTGTGAAATCTCCGCAAAAGAATCAATCCTCACAGAAGCTTTAGCCATATAAGACAATAGGCGGTGGCTCACGAAACAAGTACCTACTATGTATTATTCAAAATACAATTTACTCTTTATGAAATTTTCAAAAAACCTTTGCGTTGCCTTTCATTTTAAGTTTCACAACAATTATCATCGATAGGTATACACATTTCATACACTCATAAATATTTATCGTTGCACTTCTTAAACACGGGCCGGTTATGAGAAGAGTTACGTTCAAAGGCACGGTACAGGATATTATACGTCTTACACGATACTGTGAAACACTGACAGACACTCCCTAATTCCTCGTAATATTTTTCTATACTACTGGAGCGAGTACGTTTTAAACGGCCATGGCCCATCATAAAGCTAACGGTAAGTGGTAGGGAATCAAAGCAGGACACGGGTAGCCCCGAGTACGAAACCGAAGTCTAAATCATTAAGCTATCATCGTTGCTCTGCTCGTACATCGATATACAATATTACAATCAAGATCATCACAATCAGGGTATTACCGCACCCGTCTTAAACACAACGCAGGTAAAGTATATCTAGCTGATAAATTATAACTTCTTGTATGTATTATTATACATGAGAAGTTGTCATTTAATCACAAGTCATGTTGTCGCCTTGAACAAAAAAATTATCCACTCTCGCATCGCTTACGCCGCCAGCGTGTCTGATATAAAATAAAATAATAACGATGATAAAAATGGTATACTGTTGCACATACCTCAGTAAATTCCTTCGGTTGGCCCTGTTGGCGCGCGCAACATCTGCGTCTTCCCTGGCGGTCTCACCTGTCGCGTCATGTACGCGAGCCTTATCCTCCCTGTCCTTCTGACGGATCTTCTGCACGCGGCTCGACGTGCGGCGAGGTTTATCCTCTAGCAGCCTGCTTTAGAATCAACAAATCTCCAATGTATTATTACAGATCACTCTCACGGACAAGAGCACACAAATACACCCATAAAATAACAACAGATAAAGCAAGCCAATATGATGCGAAATTAATGTTTATAAATAAATCGAATGAAGTCGATGGACTTTTTGAGAGTCAAAGCTCGACCGGACAGTTTAGACATTCTGTGCAACGTCCAGACAAGAACGACCACGATTTATTGCGACGCAATTACTTGGAAATACAGCGTGACTACGAGGAGACATACATGCTACATTTATATACCAAATACATTTAAAATTATCGATACATTAAAATAATAAATGATAGAACGACATCAATAGGATAGGAAAAGGAATTAATTAAATTTTACAACACAAACAAGATGTTCGAAAGTCATGTGAAACTAAATTGTATAAATGAATAAAATACA
>DWEJ01003807.1:0-10156 GCA_018245835.1 Mysoria sejanus stolli | reverse complement strand
ATAGGCTCACACCTATTCCATAGTGGGACGTAAGCGTAACCGGTGAATCGTGGAAGTGTTCTGCATTCCTCTGCCTACCTCTTCGGGATTACAGGCTTGAAGGTTCGTTACGTTAAGTTACGACTCTTTCTAGTGAGTGGGAGCTGCAGGTTGCGTTCGTCTTCCTGTTCACATTCACGACTTATCGTGATGGCTTGTCGCGGTTGGCCAACGAAAGTGCGCTGTTGGGTAACTCTTCGGTAATGTCACCGTCGGCCGACCGCCGGCTGCGGTGAATGTATGGAGAAATAGGCTTTCAGTCACTTTTGGATTCAGATGTAACATTTATTACACAATGCAGTTCGCGAATCTTTTTTCATTTTTTATTTCGACTCGCAAAACTCATCCCCAATTGGGAAATTATGTTGTTTACGTCAAATCTTTGTCTTAAGGTCACGGAAAAGCATAAATGAGTATCTTTTACTTCATTTGTTCCATTTGTTTCGGAGAAAATTATCTGTGGCAGACGAGTTGACAAACACATATAAGGTCCTACATTTTTTATTTAGCAATAGGCTCGCGTTTGACTTTATTATTGTTTTTCGAAAATTATACAAGATGTTTATAGTGTAATTATCGCGGGATTATTTGTCCTTTAACACATCATATTTACAGAATACATTACGCCTGACCGTGACTTTAAGGTCAGTTTTAGAGACATACAAGCATGGACTGAATCATTATGCAAGATTAATAATAGTAACTGTTCTTGGTTGTGAAAAGAAAAAAATTAATAACATAGTGGTTTATAAATATTTTCATTTTAAATTTGGACATTCTTGTTTGTAGCCCGACTATAGAAGTGTTAATTATAATAATACTTGGGTTAGGTCGCCTGGTACAGAGTTATTGTATTTTCTCAATTGTATTGAAATTTGTTGTAGTGGGTCAGAATGTGGATTGGTGCTCGGTGTACGGCAATAGACTCATCCCAGAGTCTACTCTCAGTCTACACTCCTCAGCTTACATAGAATGTCGTAAGCTTAGCTTAAAATGTTGGTTAAAATTGGTTCTTAAGTATTCTATATATACACTATTTTATAGCGTTGTAAATTGTATACTACATTCGTCTATTATATTATTCAGTTGCTCGGCAGCTCGATAGCTATCCACACCGATGGTTTAAACCGATGCAATAAAAATAGTATGTGTTCGAGAACTAGCAACTATGTAACTTATTTTGACATGTAAATATAAATGTCAAGGAATTCTTACGTCATTGTCGCGGGTATGATCGTCCGCGGGTTACATACGAAGTCGATATGTTAATGGATACACCAATTGACGCCCGCCGTTTTCGTTAATTATTCATTGGTGTTTTTACTTAAAAAATCACGGATTAGAACGGTGAAGAAACACTTTTTTATACTTTTTTCGAAGCCGTGTGAAATATACCAACCCACACTTGGCGAGGATGGCAGGCTATGGCCTTAACGCTCTTCGTTTCAAGAGCATTACTTTGACTAATCGTCTTAAGGTAATAGGCTTGATTATGACGTTATAATACATATGTCAAAATATTCGATTATGGTCAGATAATGATTATGTAATGGTCAATATAATTTTTATTTTGGTTAAAAAAAATTGTCTAAAATACTAAATTAAGTTAATAGAAAGATCTCAGCTGTTGTGTTGTTGACATCTTGTCATTACGTATTTAATGAAGTACCCTTTAATTGTAATATTAATTGACAGTGACAATCCTGTTCCTATACCTCTTGCAGTCGGTTGTATACTTCTATGGACATTTTTGGTTAAATAAATACACAGAAAAATATAAACAATATATTTCCATGTATTCCCTGTCCAGCGCAATTTACACAACGAAATGTAAGAATTATATTTCTTTGCAACATTAAAATCGTTTAAGGTTTATTCTTCGTAAGCGAGTGTATTTGACTAACATATTTGGCTCATTGTTTTAACTTTTGAATTTTAATTCAAACTTTATTTGGTCTAGGATTAATACAACTGATGTTTTTATTAAGTCTTAAGGCCTAGACATACAAATATTATTCAAGCTGCAATACTTTTTCTTTCGACCGCAGCTACTCGCGTCCGGTTTCAAACAGGTGGCGTACATTTCTTTGTAAATAATAATAAATACAAATGTTTGTGACAGCCGACACGTTTCACAAGACGCCGGGCCGTTCGTACTTATGTTAATAAATAGACACGAAATTGGACACCGGTACTACAGTGCACTGTACGAAACTATGGCACGTGTACTCGTAAACTGAATATCCTAGTGTTGTTTTAAGAACGCTTGCTTCTTTGATTTAAACAAATGTTTAATTTCAAGGTCTCAATCTGGGGGTATCGTCTATGTTTTACCGCTGTTTCGGTTTTAAAGACATTGATTATGATGACGTTATTTTGCAGTAGCAATTGCGACGTCACAGGGACCTTGGTTACAGGACTACAAGATGGTAACAGCAGTCGGTAGAATATCCTTTTACTTCATGAGGATGTTTAAACTATTTAATTCCGAGGCTTTGCAAAATAGGTTTTGTCTAGAATGCCATAGGCCATAGGGGCCATCCATAGATAATGAAAAACGAATTTTATGACTTTTTAACCTCCCATAATCATGACGTTACATATTTGGCAAAAATATGACGTTACATATTTGGCACAGAATGGTTATATAAAAATAGCAGTTCCTGTATTATTCATATTCCCGATATTCGGATATTATTTTCCGTTTAAATTATTTTATCATTAAGTTAATAGTACATACATACGTATATTTTGATTTTGGAATGTGGCGACAGGAAATTTATGGCACCTTCGTCCCTTGTAACAAAATGTCACAGACTTCGCCGAACCTCCTGTATGCGCGTGATTTACGCGTGATTTACGAATGACCCATAGGTAACCATACCCATAGGTAGATTTGGTAAAGTATCAAATGAAAGAAGAATGTCTGGTACTTAAGGATAGAGATCCAGTCACCCAGTGTTCTCCGCGCCTCTGAAGGATTTAGCGCCACGATATAATAATTAAATAAGTGCAAAACCGTAAACAAATAAATAGATGTTAACCGAAAGCCATGGATATTTTTTCGAAATAGAATATCTGGAAAAAACGAATTAGTCAAACTCAAATACCTCATCTGTATCGCACACAGCGGACCAATTAAATAAACCATACAACCAATTTTGCGAAGCAATTTCTTGTCACCCGGGGCGGAAGCAACGGGATCCGTTTCATATACTGAATATTGAAAGAGATCGTCCGTTACATTCGGTTCAATGTCTTTTTGAGTAAATGTAACCCGTGCTGCTCTGAAGCAGGGCCGGACCGGTTTTATGTCGAGCGTTATTTTGCACGCTCTTACGTCGTCGCCATATATGTGTGTTTGGTTTTGCATTGCTTATTGTATTCAAAATAACTGTTAATGGAACGAGGATGTAGAGAAAATATTAGTTGTTTAATATTGCTTGCCCTGTTATTGAAATAAACAAGCGTTATTGAGCTGTGCATGAAGATTACTTTGTTACAATTGTTATGTAAATTTAGATGCAACTTTAAAAAATACGATATTTCGTTACTGTTATGTGTATAGTATTTTTATTTTATTTACTTTATTATACCTATTATAGTATTGGTGTAAAAATGAGGAAGGGCATGCTCCGTTGGTTCGGACATGTTGAGAGAATGGCCGATGAAAGAATGACGAAGAAGATATACAAAGCGAATGTTGAAGGACGCAGGTGCCGAGAGAGACCAAGACTCACCTATCTAGATGGAATAGGCCAATACTGGCTGATAGGGGAGTCAGAAGTGTCCGAAACCGGCGTACATGTATGAAAAGAGTTATGAATGTGGAGGAGGCGCGGCAGGTCTGTAAGGATAGAGAGATATTTGGCACTCCATGCTCTCTGCCTACCCCGTGAGGGCCCCGGCGTGATAATATGTATGTAAGAATATTAACACATAACTATAACAATAAAACTATTTTTTGCTTAAAAAGAAGATAATGTTGCTAAAACTTCAAAACAGTGTACCTTCTTTAAATACTTAGTCAATGTGAGTCGTATGGCAGTTCCCTTGTGGCGTGGCGCGAAGATAAGCGGCGGCGTATTTATCTAAATCGCTTCAATGTTTGCAATAATAGACCTTTATGGTCTGTTATCTGTCGCTCTATGACTGTATCATAATGGGGAAAGTACATCGCTAATAGGGTTATAAGCTGATACTGACGATTGGTAGGCTTGGAAACAAATGAACACGATTACATTCAGTTATAACACAATAATAGAATTGACTTCCTAACGCGATTATTTCTGAACTAGATACTCGTATTTATGTGTGATTGTGCACGCTATAGTTGTTCAAATTCATATGTTTGAATTTCAATATATTTTAATACACTAAAATCGGTCGAGCAATGAACAAAATTCGATCGTAACTCAATTCTTAAATCAAACGATACAAATGTATATTTTTTTTTTAGGTTGTGCTACTGTTTTATGACATAAGCAAAGGCTGACAATGTTAGTTTAAACATGGGCAGTAAATGGGCAGTAAACTTTTTTTGACTACAAAAAACTTTAACTAATCCAATACCTAAAGAATGTCCTCTATACGCGCAACATTGACAAAACAAAGAGTTATCTTCACATTTTAATACAAATGTAACATCATGCCTGTAAACACCGAAGAGGTACGTAGAGGAGTACTTAGTATACTTATACAGTTTACGTCCCACTACTAAATAAGTAGCGAGCCTACTATTATGCACCGGACACACATACAGTATCTCAGAAAGTACTAGAACAAAATTAGTTAGAAAAAAAAATAATTGATATAATGATACCCATATTTAAGCAATGAATGCTCATATCCTTCACATTAATTAAATGCCACAGAATCTTATTAATGGATATTGAAAACAAATGTATTTACATATATTCTGCCGCCAACTATACCTATACCTGTAGTTCAAGCCATAGCTGAAAGCGTTTATGGGGATAAACGCTTTCAGCTATTGCTTGAACTACAAACCAAAACGAATTTGGATTTCTAGGCAAAGCAACTACATTCAACTATTTGTCTGGACCAGATTGATTACGAGTGCTCAGTGGAAGGAATGTTAAAGCGTTTTGTTCTCTTGGCTTTGTTATATTTATTATTGTTGGTTTTTAAGGTATTTTGAAATTAATTTTTATTTATAAACGTAAATATGTATTCACAATTAAAAGGGACTTTTTTAAATAAGTAATACAAACATCTTCCTGCCAGATCACTCGAGGAGTAAACAGAGAAGACGAATTGCCAAATACAGAATAATATAACAATATGAAAATATCGTAAGATATATTTCAGAAATCCTACTCAAACGTACTGGATCGTTGAATTACATATAATAAAAAATGTATTCAGAGTTAGAAGTTAATTCCTCCAGATAACTCCTAACTCCGAATACATTTGAATAACAAAAAATAAAAATGTATTCAAAATTAGGAGTTAACTGGTGGATCGTGGGAGTTTACTACTGTTCTCTGCTTATCTCTTCGGGGATTATAGACGTCATGTTACGTTTGTTACATAATCGGAGTTCGATTATCAAAACCAACATGTGAGGTCATGCTTAACAGGTTTCACTCGTACGAGATTCTGTTAAAACACACACTATCAACAAAAAAAATGTTAATGTTACAAATGATATTTGCGTAAAAACACACACCCTCTTCGTTCAGGAGCAGATATCATTGTGATACGATATAACATTCATCTTTCTTCGGTTATAAATGAGTCATCTTTCAGTCTGTAAATCTTCAGACGAGGTTTAACTCACACATGCCGTTTTCAATTTTCTTTATACTTTTAAAAGTATTATGACCGCCAGTCCTTCATAACCCACTGTTGGGTTAGGTTGCTATAACAACATACATAGACCATATATTGTCCGGAGCAAATTTCACCACGGAAACGCTGCAAGAAATTTGTCAATGGCAGAAGTTTACCATTGGCAGTGTGAACTTTACTGCTGGCAGTCATAAATTCACCACTGGCAGTCAGAAGTTTACTACTGGCTTTACTACTGGCAGTAAAAAATCTGCCACTGGCAGTGACAAATTCGTTACTACTGGTCTTATTAAAGGATATTAGGCAACGCATTAAGCTGGGCTTTCAAACATACTAACCGTTATATCGTCCAATGATGGACGTAACTCTCCTCTCAGTATGAAATGGGTTAAATCCATAGTCAGTCATACTGTGTTTACTATCGAAATATTGTATCAAAACATGTTACACTTACTCACTTTCTTTATTAAAAAAAATGATAGCTCGTCTGTGTTCCCTAATCGGTGGCCATGATACAGAACATTAGCAAAGTTTACGCGATAGGGGTATCGCGACGCCCTAACATATTGAAATGTGCTGTATTTTTTACACAAACAACTGAAACACCGAGTTCTTTATCAAATGTACATTTATCACCACGTATGTAAATGTTTGATATGTTATTCATAATGAGTTCATAATACACATGGTCAAATTATGTACCGGCTTAACTAACTTATGTTTTTATCGGGATAGGCCTGTAGTTTTGAACTTATCCAAGGTCCTTCTTCATAAACTCCTGCTAACCGCAGCAAAGTCGTTATAATTTAATCGTAATAATAGGTATATATTGTTGACGTCACACACATCTACTAATGATACGTTTGAACAGTGTTTTTGCCAGATTTAACCAAATTTCAAAGGAAAAAGAGCTAAAAAATCCAACTTCACCGTCTTGTATTAGATTTGTCTGCCTCAACTGCAACGATTGTCTCGTTGATCCGATCGTGAGGTCCTGGGTTCAAATGCCGAGTTCGGTACTATTGAATTATAACATAAAACTAGAATGTTAAGTTAAAATTTCTGTTACTGACACGGATTTTGTACTACCCCCCCCCCCCCTATTTATTGGTAGGAATTACATAAATATTACTCACTAAATGTGGAAGAGTACTAGACTTCTCTGCTTACCTCTTCGAGAATTACAGGCGTGATATTAGGTTACATATTATTATAATTTTACGTTAAATGTTAAATTGTAGAACAAATAGCTGTCGGACATGTTGTTGAATTTACTCAAATTTACGCTTTCCTCATTCATCAAGTATCGGCACAGAGTAGGCTACTAACAGAAGTGATCAAGATTTTTTTATTAATATGATTGATTTGAAGCTGAATTTAAATGTTCCCAAAGAGAAACGTAACATTCCAAGCAAGAAAATAAAAATTAGATGACTACTTCCTAATTGAAAGACAATGTACGGCGTTCATGCAATGTAAATCACATTGCCAAAGTTTTCTCAACACCGTGCTCATAAACCAACCCAACTTAATTAATTTAATTCAATTATTATTATACGATTGACTGCCTCGTTGGTCCTGTTGGTTGCAAATGCGACTGCCGATCGGTAGGTCCTTGGTTCAAAGTTCGCGTCAGGCACTACTAAATTTTTCTAGTTTAGATTTTCTAGTAGGGGCTTGAAGTCTGGTTATATGCCTGGTATACAGCAATAGGCTCAGTACCTACTCCATAGTGGGACGTAAACACAAGTGATGAAACGTAGAAGTGTTGTACATTTATCTGCCTACCTCGTCGAGGATTACAGGCGTAATGTTTACTTCAACGTATAATGATATAATTAACAAAATACATATTTAGGAACAACGAAACGTTTACTTGAACACGAATTAATTAGATCGTTACCAATAATATTCCTCTGTACAAAAATACCCTGTGATTACATAATAAAGTTATTACCTTGACAAAACCTAAACAAACAGTGCAGAAAGCCGGTCAGGTTTATTAAGGCAATATTTGCTTGGGACGTACTCGTACGCACCAGCCGAGTTTTAACTATCATGCCAAAATTAAACATCTCCTGCATCGTATGTCATAACTCTCGAAACTGACTGAGCGACGAAATCGCCTGTTTTGTAAGGAATGTGTAAATACGATTTGCTGTAGTCAAAACTCTTAACGAGTTTGATGTTCGCCAAACGTGCGTTATGTGAACGACGTGTGAACATTACGACAGCGGGAGCAATTTAGTGCCAACATTCTAGATGGTTCGATACTTAGCCGTTAGCGTTAGCCGAGTAGCGGACTATTTGTTAAGTACGTGAACTAACATCTCGTTTTAGTAGCGATAAGGGATATCTATTAGCGGAGATTGTTCATGGAAGTACTGGAATAATTAAAAAAAAAACGTCACTTCACTTGCTTATTGCGTGAGTCAAGTATGTAAACTACACTAGCACTGAAAGAGATTGTATACTCTGAGATGCAATTTACCCAAAAATTACAGTTTCATAACAAGTATAATCAAATAACGTAACTTCACGCCTGTAATCCCCGAAGAGGTAGGCAGAGCAATGCAGAACATTCCCACGATTCACCAGTTACGTTTACGTCCCACTATGGAATAGGTGGAGAGCCTATTGCCATGCATCGGGCACATGTTCAGACTCAAACCATTACTAGAAAATCTAAATTGGAAAATTTTGTAGTGTTCGACCCGGGAATCGAACCTCGAACCTCCCGATCGGCAGTCACACCTGCAACCAACACGACCAATGAGGCAAAACTGGAATAATTCATTCATCATAATGGAAATTCCGACACAGGCAGTGGCTTGCTTCTGCTCTTTGGCAGACCATACCGTGACAACCAAACAGAAGGTACGAATTCGTAAATATATAAGTTTAGCACATAGATAGATAAATCGACTATTCGTGTTCGTTCTAATTTCGATTTTCCAATAGTGGTTTTATTAACCTAGGTCTTCTAGTAGTGGGCCGGATTTTGGATATTCTTACCTCTTCGGGGATTATAGGCGTGATGTTATGAATACTCGCACCCGTCACGCAAATATTTGTCTTGGTTCGGAATCAAACCTATAACTCGCGGTTGAACAACCAGGGTCACATACAATTTGACCACCGGGCTCAACGGTCAATAGATAAAAAAAACTTTATTGCTAGTTCCAACGATGTTTTTTGTATTTATTTAACTTACATACAAATTCTCATTTTAGTATAATAATTAATCTAGGCGATAAGTCTTCTTCTTCGAGTCGACGGCTGATGGTGAGTGACCAGCCATCGTGGTGAAAGGATTAGTCGCAATGTCCAGCAGCAGCAGCAGGGCAGTATGTGTGTAATTAATTGGACACAGTCACCGCTCGTGGAGGCTCCTTTCGTCAGTAAGCAAATGATATAGCAAACAAACCTCTGAACGGGAATTGTAAAAGAACGAAATTGTCTTGTGTGTGTTTTAATGATAAATATCACTTAACATAACGGTCGAAGTAAATATCGTTAGCAAATCCGCACACAGGACAAACTGTAAAATTTTGTCTAAAGCGTCGGAACTTTCTTCATTTTAACTAGACCAATATAGATATAGTCTAATCGTCCTCGTTGATCGGCTGATGACAATAATAATCAATGGATTGGAAATAACGCACACAGCTTTTTTATTTTATTATTAAATGTGTTAGATTCTTATACATACTATTATTATTATTAATGAAAATAATTAATGACCACTAATTTTATTATGAGTACAAATAATAATTCAATACAGTTATTAGTGCTGATTCAAATATTTATTGCATAATATCGTTGTTAACGAAAAGTCAAATAATATATGGATTTTGTTCCTATGGTTAATCCAAATACTAATTGGATACCAAATTATTTAATAATGTTAGAAGCGTAGGATGCCATATATTTATCTATTCGTTTGGTAATCCAACTGTGAATTTAGATATTCACACATTAGATTATGCAAAGAAATCGTCTAAATTAACATATCAAATAGTTTGAATTGCTTCCAATAGAACACCTATTATGTTAGTATAAAACAATGAAAAGTTGCCAGAGTCTACTGCAAACCCACTAATCGTTCTTGCGCTACAATTGTCAGCCAGATGTTAATCAGATACGAACTTGTACGAATATGTTATTGCCGAATTATTCAAATCACCGTAAATGTAGAATCAAATATGCATAAGTCTTAACACTTTTCGAGTCATGTTAACGCATTCTGCGAAGTTTATAATTGTACTCGTAAGGTGCGTGTTCGAATTCTAGTGCTTATGCG
>DWEJ01003806.1:0-10156 GCA_018245835.1 Mysoria sejanus stolli | reverse complement strand
CTGTACTATTGCCAGACTTAAATAGGGGAATGACTTTGCTTTGTTTCAATAAATCAGGGAAACAACCCTGATCTATAAAAGTACAGATCTGTCTTATTTTCTATATATAACGTACTCTAGATTAACATAAAATTAAATACCAGACTCTTATTAATTGTTTTTAACGTTAATATGAGATTAGACATATATTTTTCATGCTTATTGAAAACTATCACGGTAAAATATAAATAATAACATTTAACCTTTCACAGCTATAATAGTTTTTGTAAAAACTTCAGCAAACAATTCTACAGGGGTTCGATATTCCAGCGAGTGACTTCAATCGCTGCATCGCGCGCAGTGAGACAAACGCATCGCTCGGGTCCAACGTCCACATCACTCTAAGTTATCGCACCGTTGTTGGCGCGACGTGAACCATTAAGCTGGTTAATTGACTATTATATGTGCGCCAAGACACGGCCAGGTATGATAGAAGCCAATGAAACGGCTGAAAAAACATGCATATTTAGCAATGGGAAGTATTTTATTCTTCACGCTTGTATCCGCAAGGGGTGAACAGAAAAGTACTCGCATATACAAACGAGTCACCCGTTATAATCTACGTCGAAACATGGAATAAGAGAGTGGCCATATGTTTTCACATCCAGCATTTATTTGTTCAGCTTTTTAATTACTTGCATCCCCTCGAAGGTAGGACACCGTCTTCTTCACATCAAGGTTTTGACAACAGTGACATCATGCGCTAATTCCATTTCCAAAAACTTTGACTTAGTAAATTATGTTGGCATAATTTTTTTTTTTTAATTTTAAAATCGTTATACACCGGAATCGTTATTCAGAGTCTATGTGCCCAATGCATGAAAATAGGCTCACCACCTATTCCATAGTGGGACGTAAACGTAACCGGTGAAACGTTGGAATGTTCTGTATTCCTCTGCCTACCCGAAGCGTGCAGCTACGAACTTATGTTATACACCGTTACTCTCTAAATTTCATTAAAATTCTAATCAGATGCGTTCACGATACGATCCTTTTTGAAATAACGTGGATTTAATATGTCTATATTTATTTATTTATTCATTCATATTATTTCGTGTGAAGTCTGCTCAGTGTGATCTTAACCCTCTCATTCTGAGAGGACGCCCACGAGCCAACAGTGGAACGGTAACGAGGTTTACAAAGAAAAATAAATAAACTGTTAATACATAAAGACGCCAAAAAAAAATTGTTATCTAAGATGTGTGAAGTCTGCCAACCCGCACTTGGCCAGCGTGGCAGACTATGGCCTTAAGCCTCTCATTCTGGGAGGCGACCCATGTTCCAACAGTGGAACGACAGAAGGGTCGATATGGGACATAAAGACATTTTATTTGTCATTATCAATTACAGATATACAATATAATTTATCTATCAACTCGGATAGGCAGAAATACGCAGTAAGTATATTATCTTGTAGTGTATCAGTAAATATATAGCATATTTGATCTTTTTTATACCTAATTCGTACTGTATATGTTCAATATCTGCCACAAGCCTAATCACAAAACTATCGCACATTTATCCAAACGGCGGTTGATAAAATATTTCTCCCATAGATATCAATGGGCTTATCTTCCCTACATGTGGACCGATACAAACGCAACGTAACGTCACGACTGTGATCCCCGTGGCGCAGTACACTCTTACGTTTCAACAGTTAAGTTTACGTGCCAGTACGGAAGTCGAATAGTAACCGACCCGGAATTAATGATAAACTGGTATACCTCAATCTGTATTTAACACAAATAAGATTATTATACGTTATTAAAATAACAAGATGCTTGTTTAACATTCTAGGTCACACAAAATCAAACAATTGTAAAAATATTAGATTATTTCTTTTTTTTTTTGTAATATGGAAGTAGCAGACAAGCATGCAGTCCACCTGATGGTAAGTGGCTACTGCCACCCATGGACATTTGTAATCAACCCCAGATAAGATTAGACTCCTATCTCAGGTCGACCACAGACGCGCCTCTACCTTTGAGGACTAAGCTGGAATGCCTCGAAAAAGTATGTATCCCTTACCACACCCTACAAACCAGAACACAGCAGCGCTTAACACTGCTGTTATAAGACAGAAATAGGGGTGGCGGTGGTGCCGCCGGAGTCGAACCACAGAGGGTTCTACCACCTTACATGTCAATCAAACGGGTTCTATATAGAAGTAGATCTATGCCATTTTTATCGGGAAAACGATGGCTAGCGGAAGGAATATCTTTGTACCTAGCGTGTGAAGCCTGCACATATACGAGTACATTTGAGTAGCGTGGCCGGACATGGGCTTAAATTTTCTCTTTCTGATAGAGACCCGTATTTACTAATGAAATAATAAATCAACTGAAATTTTGGAATACAGCTGGATAGGTCCAATTTACACTCAGCCTGATTGACAATAAATGCACTACTTTATAAGTTCATATTGTATGAGTAGATTGGAAGAAAATCCGATAAAACACGATCTGGTATATAAACCCAGGACCTCTCGATCAGCAGTCGCGTTTGCAACCATTCAAGCAATGAGTACCTGCCTCGAAGGATAAATCACGGCAACAGAAGCTACATGTTAACCAGCAGTCACACCGACATTAATTCGAACGTAAACGATCGTTTACGCAGAATAACCAGCGCTAAGTGAACCAACCGAACGCCGCGGGCCCGTAATGAGATCAAGGCGGAATGGATGCAAATTGCTACCACAGTGGATGGTTAAGGACAGTTTATGTACAATGGATCATGGAATTACGCTGCTAGTACTTTTTGCAGCAAGACAAAATGCAACTTATCTGTTATTTTATTGTTAAATATTTCGTAAGTTTTACACATGACTAAGTATTAAGCCGGCTAGACTCACGTTTTTTCGGGATAGCCCGACTAGTTTCGGACCTATAAGAGGTCCTTCCTCATGAGCTCCCGCCGATTGCAGCGAGGTTACGGCGGAGACTCCGAAAAAATATATGTGAGTCTAGTAGGCTTAATACTAAGTTAACCTAGTATAATTTAAATCTACTCTCTATAGTCTTAGTCAAGCTCAATTTCCTGATGTGTTTTTGGGGCTTAATAAAGTATTTTATTGTAGCTTCTTTTATGTACTACTGCTTTGTAGATTACAAGGCTGATGTTACGTTTTTCTCATGTATTTTTGTATTTTGAAGATGGAATAATTTGTCTGTCGAGAATTTCGATTGGAACAAGATCAGTAGCATACGACAATATGTGAAGCAATAACATGCACAACGTAGGATTTATAGCAAGAATATTTCATATTAGTTGACTTAAGAAAATTATCTGATAATTTGGCTTTATTAAAATTATGACTAGCTTTGAAGAATGGAAAATAATCTTCACAATGCTGCGAAGTTCCATGCAGGAAGTGGACAGTTTTTGAAAGATCTGCTTAACAAATCGTTCCCTCACTCAACACACATCATTACCTCACACAATAATGATAATAACATCTAAATTCCAAAAATACGAAGTTACAAGTGAGACAGTGCAACTTACTTAATTGAAACAACTTCATTTGAGTTGAAACTCAGACAGTTTCATAAACAGCTGTTGCTAATATCCAAAGGGACGAAACGCATACATATATCCAAAAGCATACAGTCAGAATCAGATGTCTGTGGGTAAGCAGAATCTTAACCTTAAAACGTCATATGAATCTTTGATTGCAAAGGCGACTTTGACAGAATTTTCTTTTCGTTTTTCTGCTTACAGGAAACATCTTGGCAAAAATAAAAAAAACGCTTGAGATAATTTAAAAAGAGTTTTCTGTTTAGCAAGACTTAGTTTATTAATAAAGGTAAGATGAATAATAAATACGACTTGAAACGTTATTTAATCTTTTTGACTCCTAATTTATTTTTCTTTAGACTTCACAAAATATAAAAACTTTCTTTTATTCTCGGAAAATCATGGGATATTGGTCAAAAATTTTCGAATTCCGGGTAAAAGAATTAAGGGTAATATCGTAATGCTTTGTTGTAAATTGTTGACGCCATTATGGTGTAAGTTACAATGATCCTTATTTTAATAGATCATCCAGCTATAACGTTACAATAATACTATCCAGTGATAAATTTTCGAACAACTTCATACAAAACTGTACATATATCCTGTTAGTACATTAAGTAACACAATGTTTAATTGCCTTTATACGCTTAATCGACATTTATACGCTGATCGATGGTGAATAATTTATTCCCGCGTTTAATCGAAGTCGGTTCATTACGTCCGGAGCCTCATACCGCCATCTGGACGGTCGTGAATTAATTGTTCAGTTTAATCATCTCAATGCTTGGATATCCGAAACCATCGTCGATACATCGATCATCAACCACCTACATCTCGAATGTTTTAAGATTATTCGAGTAATTGTATGGTATGAGTTGAGAACAGAGCCGATTTTATTTTTCTTCCAAAATAATAAGATGATTTTTATTTTTATATTTCTTTATTTAAATAAAATACCCATCGTTAATTTAAATTATTAATGTAAAATAATTACATTATTATTTACAACTTTCAAGTCTTCTTTGCGGAGTAATCAGAGGTCACCGAGTGTTAAATATCATCACTAATAATACGAAATTGAGACAAATTTAATAGATCTAATATATGTACGTATTATCAATCAAATAATTTACGTATTTAATTGATATACCTACATATATATCTATTAAGTTAACTACCTATGTATTTAGTTAAGATAATTGTCTTCTAATATACATACGATGAAAATTATTAACTGTGGTGAAACGTTAACTTTTACAAACGAAAGGTATCATGACAACGTAAAGTTTTCATTTACTGAATCAATATCATTAGCTACATTTAATTTTATTTACAATTACAATAGCGATGTACCATTTAAGGCAACATTATGTAGCAATTTACCACAGAGTAAGATTCTAGAAATTTATTTCAGAGGTATCTACGGCAATATGTAAGATTTTGAAAACCAAATTACTTTCAGTCTACACTTTACCATGACTACTTATCATAAAATGGGTTGTTTACCCATTTTAGTACTTTCAAACCGAATAAAAAACCTTTATTAGAATTTAAACGCCAACCGTTTAGAGGCCGTCAGTGATTTTTAAAAACGCTCACATTCTATAACATAGACCGCAACCGCTAATTATGTATCCACAATTGGGAAACAGTTGTATGAAGTCACGTAACGATTCCCGTGACTTAATTATTTTCTGACGGCAAGGTCATGACTGTGATGGATTTGCGGACGTCACGTTGATTAAATATTAATATAAAAAATACCGCATGCATTATAAAAAGTGAATTGAGTTTTACGTAATTTCAATACAGTATAGATATGTAAAAAGTGTTTTACATTGAAATATCTATTATTACTGAATACATAACATCAGCTTTTCAATAATAATAGACATGTTAATATTATTGACGTAACATCACACTATAACCCCCGAACAGGTACACGGAGGGGTGCAGTACACACTAACGTTTCACTAGTTACGTTTACGTTTTACTATGGATGATGCAGATAGTGGATCTGTGTAATCTTGTTTTATGGGTTTTTATGATACGTTATTGAAAGTCAATGGCGACTAAAATTTCGTTTTCGTTAATGGTTAATATAATCAAATAACTGCAAGTATAGTATTATGATTGTCAAGGACACAGACACGAAGCTAAGGACAGTGAAACCTGGTTTTACTAGACATATCTAAAAACATTAATAAATAAGATGTTTGTCAGATAGCACATCGAACCTGGAACACAGTGTATCACATACACTCGTACCATAGAGTGAGAAAGGTCATTATCTTAATCCGTATTATATTACTATTTTATGTATGTATAATATTAATTCTGTAATATTAATACTATTTTATATATGTATAAAATTTTGAATTGCCTAACAAATTTAAAATTAAAAATAAAAAATATCGTACCATCTTTTTTAATTAGTATTACATTAATAAATAATGATTGATCTTAATTCATAACAATTTTAATTAAAAAAATCTTCTGATGGCAATGTTACAGAGACATTTTAATTAGTTATGAATAATTACTAAATACATTTGAGAGGAGAAAACATAAATATGACAATTCGCAAGATCTTTTTGGATAATCATCCGATATTCTGTTTAGAATATACATAATATGTACTTATATTTTGATTGAGATTTCCTAGTATTGCTATATAGTCGTAATATCTTAATAAATCACAATGAATTAACCGGCTGCGTAGATACACACGGCGCAACTGAGCCGCCCTGAACAATTACCATTACCCATTTCTATATGGGTGCCACTAGCAACGGCTAGTGATGGGACGGAAGTATAATTCATCGATTCAATAATAAAATAATATTTTTTTTATAATTGTTACATAAATGGGCTTTCTATTCCAAACTCGATGTAGTCTTTGCTATGCGAACTAGACAGTTGATACACTATAAGTTAACATATATCTAGGTATATAATACATATAACATATGACGTACATGCCGTAATATATTATTTTCATATAGACAGAACAAAATAGCGGAATCGTGCGTAGCGGATTTATACATACCTTGCATAAATACTGCTTTATACAATGCAGTCAGACATATTATGTGTTTCTTGAGTAACACTACATATAACATTTTAAATTTAATGGAGGAAAAAACATAGTCGTAGTCGCAGTCAAGACAACGTTTAATGAATTGCATGAATGTATGAATTACTGGACAGGTATGGCTGTAATATGCGCAAAAATGTCACTATCTCCCAGAAAAACTTTCTATTAAACATGCAAAGAAGTATGTTTTTATTTATAATTATTTAAAATTACTTCGTTGATTGCAAGCGCGACTGTCGATCGAGTTGTTTTCTTGGGTTCAAATCCCAGGTCGGACAGTTTCTAAGTTTTTCTGTTAGTAGCTCGGAGTCTGAATACATACCCGATGTACGACAATAGACTCACCACCTTTTCCATAGTGGGACGTAAACGTAATTGATACGTTTTTGAAATGAAATTGAAATGTGGACAAAATGTGAAACGTAATTGAAATGTGGACTTCCACCTTTTCAGGTACTCTTGTATTATACTCCTCTGCCTATCTCTTCGAGAGTTACAGATTTCATGTAACATGAATGGAAATTATACAATAAATAAATTAATTAACAATATTTTAATTATTTATTTCCGCAATATCTCCTCACTAAGCAACATTCGCATTAGACACACTTAGTTCCACCCGATTCGTTCCAATTGTAAAATATCGAGAAGGAAATCATTAGCGGATTAATTCGTTGCGAACATTAAGACCCTTGCATGCTACTGATTGCAGAGAATTATGTAAATATATAATTACAACACCGGCTATATACTTCAGGCGTGCATTTCGACTATAAGGAGACTCCTTGAAACAGAGCACAACAGATTAATCCACCTATACAGGTGGATATAGTAAATGTACCTATATCTTTATATACCAACAGTTTATTACAATTTAATTAGTTATATTACTTATTAAATTGTTCACAACACATTACTATTGATATGTAACAAAACGTAACATCACGCCTGTATAAAGGAGAAGAGCAGTGTAGTACACTCCCACATTATTCCAGTTAATCCAGTGGCTGAGCCAGTACTAGAAATTCTAATTAGAGAAATCCGTAGTAGAGTAACCGAACAGGGATTCGAACTTAGGATTCCCCGATCGGGGGTCGCGCTAGCGTAACTGGAAAATTGTGGGAGAGTATTACCTTTGCCTATCTCTTCGGACATTACAGGTGTGATGTTATGTTCCAATACCTACGTTTTCAAACTTTTGATCATTGCACTGTTGGAATGGGTCTCTTCTTAGAATGAGAGGGTTAAGGCCATAGTCTAACACGCTGGCCAAGTGCGGTTTAAGAATATTTTTTTTTGAGAACCCTAAGATGTGCATGTTTTCTCGCGATGTTTTCCTTCACCGTTGTAGCATGTGGCATTTAGACTTAAAACGCATATTTTGTAAAAAGGTGCACGCTAGGATTTGAACCTGGGCTCCCAGAGTGAGAGGTCGAATTTCAAACCACTAGGGTATCACTGCTTTCTAATACCTATACTAGTTGATAAATTCACGAATTTATTACATGACAATAAACAATGTAATGAATGTACAACAGCGACGGACCCTTTTAAAGAGCGAGGAAATTACACAAAGGGTCTAGAACCGGTTCGAAATTCCGTAAAGAAGTGAAATACTAAAGGTTAATTAAAGTTTATCGATAGCCCTTGACATAACAGAAATTAATTGCACTCGAGAAATTTATATAAGGCGATTCTTCTTCCGCAGTGACAGGCATTAGTCTCGCTGTGGTTTAAGAGCTGAGCGGTAGCGTTTTTATGAATTAACATTATCAAATGAACGTCATGGTAACAGCTGGACATTAGAAACTAGAAAATCTCAAGGTGGGTCACTACACCGGTGCTAATCTCATCGAATTCGAATATTTTGTTAATACCAAAATATTTATCGAAACGGAGCTACTTGATTCTCGACTCTTGATTATGCCTATCTATTGCGTAGAAGTTCGCAGTTCACGTTATAGTACAAATTCATGTAAATATATGTAACTAATCAATTACAATCAATTACAAATACAAAAACATATTGTTATAAAAACAATAATTTTCATAACATTGAATTGTCGCCAAATCGCTTTCGCTTACAATTTGGATGCACCAAGATATTGGATGCCAAAACCTGCTGTCAGGCTGTTGAGATAAAGAGAGGAGAATAATGGAGGAGAGTGAGACGTGAAACTAGATCGATGACGTTGTCACTGAACTTGTTTATAATTATGATAAATTCTGAGCTCTAATGTATAGCCGATGTGAAGCAATTTGGGAAGTGATAAAAAATTATCATCGTCAATAGCTATTTATCTTGAGGAACCCATATATTGTAAAATCGTTGTATGGTGATAACTTAAGAAGTCACCATCTTTAATGAAACGAAGTAGTATAATTATTATATTTTTGGATTCAGAAAATGTTTTTTTTCCAAAACCATATTTTGCTTTTGTGTTGTTTTTATGTAAATGCAGGCTGACTGATCTGTGAGATTAGTGATTTACCTTCATTTTTGGACCTGTAGTTGTGGGTTCATAAATGCTCGTTAAACAATAGTTTAGTGATTGAGTTGTTTGCCGCCTACTTAGAAGTCTTTGGCCTACTGTTTGAGTCAATGTAGATATTTTTCTAAAAATAAACTTGTATTGTTTTTAAATTATACAAAATTAAATAAAACAGTCAAACACACCGCAAAATAGACTTCACGTCCTAAAGTTATGCGTAATATTCTCCGCACCATCGGAATTTTGCCAATCCATGCTTAGGTAGGTTGAATGAAATTATGGGCTTACTCTTTTAAAAAGATACTCCGACACAAAAGTAGAACGATAAAATGGTTAAAGATGATACCGGAGATGTCACTGGAACAACTTGCTTACGTAAAACTTAATTCCCACGGTTCTTATGTTCTTTGCTCGTGGGACGTTTGTTTATTGATCCTGAGTAATTATTGTATGGTAACCTTCTTGAGTTACAGAATTGTATGTTTTGTAAGCTGCGAATTACATATATGTAAAATATTATTTTATTTGTTTGGTGATATTTTTATTAGTATTTCAAACGTTATCCAAATAATTGATATATCTGCCACTCTGAAAGGGCTAAATTATATTAACCTGCATTCACTGTAATATAACATAGCTTATTTATAAAATGCAGTAATCACACTCCACTTAATGTACCATATTTAGGAAAGTTTTGGCTTTAATTAAAAACAATTATGACAGAACTCGAGGCCAAGAATTATCCTGCTTATTATTCTCAAATATTACAAAACAGGTAACATAAGATATAGGACTCGAAATTGAAGTTAACCAACTTATTGTTATAAAACTCAAGAACACCGAACATTAAGATAGTTGCAAAACATCGAATCTCAAAGCTCTCGAACCTTCCATTCCCAATGAAGTTCTCGTAACAAGAGGCGTACAACAATTGAATTTATTCTAGGTCGCGCCATTGTACCGGCCACCCGGGGCGACGTCCGACCAATATTTATGATATAGACGTCAATTG
>DWEJ01003805.1:0-10156 GCA_018245835.1 Mysoria sejanus stolli | reverse complement strand
TGCGCGCCAGAGATTTGAACCCGGTCTCCCGGCGTGAGAGGTCGAATTTCAAACCACTAGGCTATCACTGCCTTACTCATTTATCACCGATATTCTTTCGCAACAAAACTAGCTTAAATGTTTCATTAATTGCAGTTTTCAATTTCCCAGAATAAAAAACCAATATAAACTATTAGCTAACCCATTAACATAAAGCTGATGCGCATGTGGTGATCAGTTTTAAACATCAAATTTACTATTAATTATATATTTTTCTCTGAATCGTGATCCTTTTAGTTCATTAATGAACCACTGTATAAAGGCACTGTAGAAAGGCATAATTCGCAACATGTTCCTTGGTAAACAATAAAAGCAACCGCAGTCAGTCGTACAGCACGACGGCCCCGCGGGAGAGCGCGCTACAAATTACAGCGGTGTACCGCCTTTATTGCTACATGGGGGTAACAATTAGTACCATTGCTCTGCTTGCTGTTGTTGGCTTTGCTGTTATCTAACAGATAAAAGATTTAAACTAAGGCACCTTATGTTTTATCCTTAACAAAGCTATTATCCCAATTATTTTACTTATGAATGTTGAAATGTTACTTAATTGACCCGTGCTATTTTATTGATTTTCAAAATCTTCTTAATTTACATTTAAGTTTTTAGTCTTATAGTCATACACAGTTGAACAGAATGTCCTGATACTTAGTAAAAGTTAAAAAGAAATAAATCCCTCTTTTGATAACAAGTTATGTTGAATGGATCCACGTGAGACAACTGCGGTACACCCAAGTAATTAGTAGCGATGTTTCCCTCAACACTTGTATCGGTTATACGACAGACCGCCCATTTATCGGCCTACGAAATATAATTATTGTTAGCAGAAAAAGATCAGAACATCATTTGTACCTGTTCGATAATAATATACTATATAAATGTTTAAATTTATTTTTAATAAATTCAGATTAATAACGTAATTGGTGAAATGCTGGACTGTACTATGTTTGTCTGCCTACCAGTTCGGGGTTTATAGGGGTGATGTTAAGTTTAGAATAAAAATTGAAATGCAAACATCACGCCTGTATTTCGCCGAAGTAACAAGGAAAACAATGCGTTACTATTGTGTTTTACCACGTATGTTACATCCCATGGAATATGGGTTGAGGGTAATGACATGCTTTGACTTGATAATTCAAGTTACAAACCCCCAATAATACTTTACCTTAGCCGAAAATCAAACCCTGGATTTGTTGACCAAGAGTTGCAGGTGCCCTTCTCGCCACTAGTTTTTTAAAATAAACTAGATGACACTTACAATTTCGAAGTTTTGTGGAAAAAATATTTGACCAAGTTATAAGCCAACAAATATTATTGTCAACACTTTCGTTCGTTTCATAGTTGAGATGAGAGTATACCGTGAGAGAGACCTTGGTCATAGAAACTAAATATCACTTGCCATAACGCTGAATGAAAACTTCATGATGAAACCTGTAAACCTTAGAGTTCTCAAACAAAACAAAAAGTTTTCTAAGACCTGTGCAGTCTGCCAACCCGCACTTGGCCAGCGCGATAAAACAACGGGCAACAAACATAACTAAAATTAAAAGTAGTGTAACATGTAACTCAAATTTGTCTCATATTTTATAATATCACTTTAAACTTTATTCAGTGAATTGAACCCAGCGATGATATAGAAGCTGACAATGAAGCCACAAAAATACATGATATAACCTGAAATAGGCTAACGTATAAGGTTCACTATGGATACCGCGCAGAGAGATTTACGAGCGCGATTTGAAACCCTAACGATAAGTCTTCTACCACACGTTAATATTATTTTAACAATTTTATAAAAATCAACTGAAGATTCAGTTCATACAATATGCTTGATAGTTAAATATGTAAATAATACTGTGAAATATAAACAAACGGAACTAACATGATGAAATCACTGATGAGCTCAATATACTAAAAATGCAATAACTTTGTATCTAACAAGCCATTTTATAATACTAGTATTTAAATCAATTAGTTAAGTTACTAAAGATCAACCATCTCCTTTCACTTATTCTCATTTTATAGTGAAAAAAAAATCTATATAGGTATTTATATTTTTCTTTTTTTACATTAAAATCCTCGTCAACTCACAACTTGCTATAATTGTATATAAAATGATCACTCATATATTATGCCTCAGCAAATCCTAATTAGGAATCATTCACCTCGGTAACGTACATATCTGTAATCCAAACACTAAATGATCTGAAAATCCTATATCACTATCAGTGATGAAATACAATGAAGTATTATCGTACGTGCCTCAAAGTCTCGAACGCAAACAGGCATTAAAGGCCATTAGCGCATATTATTGACATTAACCACAGACGCTTGCAACCTTGGTGCCCTGTTTGCTTAGGGCCACCCGTCTGCGTAATGGGCGTGAAAATTGTAGCAACTGTTATTAGTAAGGTTTGGACCATCATGATCAAATTTGAACTTCATTTGAAATTCATATTGTCATATAAACCCGTTTTGTGAGTGCCTATCAATGTATAAATTGCGATTTTAAGTTACACATGTATTAAATATGTACTCGGCTGGAACGTCCAAAAATTAAGTAAAAAATTGAACCGCTATGAGGTCATATGCGACTAGAATCAGATTGAATATAAAAGTTGTCTGAGGACAGGTCGCGATAGCGCTCTTTGGTGGACAAACTATGTCTGTAGACTATAGCTATATAGTTGTGGACTGCGATAGGCTGATTATGATGATAACGTTATCTTATTTCAATAGTTTTAAAAAATTAATATGTGTAGATATGAGATGAAAACTAAAAAGCGTGCCGTAATTAATTTTAATAAGAGATCATAGTACTGGATACTTTTAATACATTTGCCTTATGAGCGAAATTCAAGCTTAACATCATTTATCCAGCTAACATACCTCAGCAACCTCAACCTAAATCCGACCGCGCCATCGGGGCTGCATTACTGTGGCATCTTTATCACTTCGTCTTGTTGGAAGCGCTTCTAGTACTGTTAGATAATTAATCTTAGGTTACTCTACAAGTTTAACCACTAGTCGTTTATTTATCATAAGGTGATTATTGTTACGAACATTTTTTATACTTCGGTCCGAATCATACGCTTCCCCGTCCATGTTTATTCTGTTAGCGAACATTTAAATTATGACGCATGGCAACATGTCAGTGACTAATTAGACATAACGGGCACTGACTAATGCTAACAACACGTGTACAAACTAGACTAATGTCATTAAGCACCCCAATTGTCAATTTATGCTAACTGAGCTCACTGACGTTCATAATATAGACACGAATATTCCTCAAAGTTAAGGCGCTAAATGTCCAAAATTAAAGTTGTTTTAATGTTACTGTATTAAGAGAAGTTATTTAAAAAAAAATGTTAACAGTTTTTTTTGCTTTTTTTTGGTGTACGAGGCCGACAAAAAATAAAAAACATCAATAGGATTTCCAAATATATTATCTGTATAAAGTTTGTATCTCATAACATACAAAATATTTATTTATTTTTTATTTTACTATGGCCTTAACCCTCTCATACTGAGAGGAGACCCATGTTCAAACAGTGGAATATAGAAGGGTTTATATCGAACATACAAAATATTTAGAAATAGATTTTTTTATGTGAATTAATTTTGTTATAAACTCGAGATCCAAGACAAAGTTGCAGCATATGTTTTATGATTTGTTTTATACAAAATTACCCCAGAGATGACTAAGCAAACTAAATGTAACTAGTCGGCAAGTAGTTTCGAAAGATTTCAATAATTGTTACTGTAGTAGTGTTTTAAAACATAACATTTTTATATCTTTAATCTTATATCATTTCAGTTCACATAGGTTCATTGCTGAACAGGTGTCCACCGAAATATCACACACCTCATAAGTATCACATTACTTTTACATACCAATGTGTACCATAAACAAAATAGTTGAAACCTCATAATGATTTTTAAAGGCAATAGGCAATACTTTGGTACCTCTTCGGGGACTTTAATTTTGATATAACTTTGATGTATTTGATATGATTTTGAAAGAAAGAAAAAAGTGCTTGATTTAAAATCCCAAACTCCCAAAGCAAGGGCATACTAATGGCATGAACACCCTCTCGCTCCCGTACGTGACCAAGAGCCACTCAAACTCAAACGGACGTTAATGACCATTATCTGATATTATTGACATTAATCAGAGTGTATTACAGCCACTAACAACATTTGTTTGTTTAGGCTCGTCCCGATTGTTTAACATGATCGAAAATTATTGAAACCGGCCTTAGTGAAGATTAGATGGGATTGTCTCATCGATTACAATGATTAAAGAATGTCTATGTTAGTTCAGGCTTAATAGTGATTGACAACTTAAAGTTCTATATTAAGTTCTTAAATAGGGACAAAAGACTTAAAGAAGGAGCTCCGTGTCATATTCACATATAGTATACGCTCCACGTTGTATGGAAATACTAGTATCCCTTAGTTTAAGGTGCTGCAAAAGTTTAAATAAATAAATCATCATCATCATCAAAAATAATAAATAAATACTGGTGAAAATTTCATATCAACGGCATTCAAGTTTCACCGCGCCCAATTGTTTCATTCAAGAGATCGCTTGCAATTTGAAACTACCTCGAGACTGCGTGTGGAAATTACCCGAGTCTATAAAGGATTACTGGACACACCTACGGATCCAACGAAAGATGGACGTAATACACCTGCAATCCCCGAAGAGGTGAACAGAGGAGGAGAGGAGGCAATGAACTCCCAAGTTTCACCAGCTACGCTTACGTTCCACTATGGAATAGGGTTGAGCCTATTAACATACACCGGACACATAATAGACTTCGAGCCACAACCGTTAATTTCCACTACAATGTCAAGTCAAAAAACTTTAATAGTACAGGAATCGGGGTTTGAGGTCAGGGCCCGTCGATCAACAGTTGGGCTTGCAAACATAAAAAATTGCCTGTTCGAAACTCGGTCATTAATTAACTATAACTATCATCATCATATCATGTCCTCGTCTAAGGTTATTGCAATGTAAAAAAAGCATATAATTTTCACTGGAAAATGCCTCATTAGGTCACTTTTGAAGATTTGATTAAACGTAACGTCCAGTGTATGTGCGGCGAATGAAAATAGTCGCACTTCTTATTCCGTACTGGGATGCATAACGTCATACTCGTAGGTGAATGAGACACAGGTTAGTATAGTACATTCATAAAAATGCAGGCGTCATGTTATTTATTTACGATCTTTTTCATAACAAGGTACCGTATGGTTTGTTGATTACTGTCAAATTTTATGTGACTATCTTCAGTATTTGTTAGAAAACTTTATCTATGAGCTTAGTTCAAAAATTATCAAACTTTTGGCTGTGTCTCCGTCATTCCTGGTTCTATACAAATGTAATGTACTTTTCAGGCACATAAGAGGCAAGACAAGAGTTAGAACGGTGAGTTGATTCGCTAATTTCTGTCGGCATAAGTATCTGGATTCAGTTTTTTGGTAATTAAATACATGTATGAATTTTGATTATCCGGTTGATGTATCATTTTAACACAAATCTAGATACAAAGTTTGTAGTAAAATTAGAATTCCTAAAGGCATTCTATATTATTTGCTACTTGTTTCAGAAAGCTTTTCTTTTGAACATCTAAAAGCTGAGAACTTATTAACTCGTAAAATTTACTATTATCTGCGATATTACGATCAAACAAAGGGTTAGTGATCAGTAATTCTATTGTCTAATGTAGAGTCCGATAGAAAATTATATTAGAAGAGGTTGGAGCAAAGATGATTTTTAAAATTCGAAGAGTAATAACGCAGCATCAATGCTTCTGGAATTATTCTGCATAGAATATTATTGATAGAATATTGTTGTTCAATATGCTCTTGGTAGATATTAAAAATGTTGAATAGAGTGACCGCGACGCGTCCCGCAAACAATCGAGGGTCCTCAAACAATTGAAACAATATCTCGCCTAGTGTTTTAGAGGGTATGTAATGAGAACCGAATACAGATGGATTATTTTAAAACTGAACGGCTCTCTAGTGTGTCTACGAAAATATCATGCAAATTAGATATTTAGATGACACACAATGACACCAAAGTCATTGGTCACATCAGGAAACGATTATAAACATAATCAATTAGATTTAATAACCAGATCTGTCGACCAACTAGTGCGTAACTCGACGGTGACGCAGAGCGGACGTGTCGTTTCATACAAAACGCGCTCTCATCTCCACAGTAGATGATTAGCACTAATCGCCCGGTTTGTTGACTTCTTACCGTGTAGGCGAGTCCAAGTTTTCAGCAGTCATATTGAAAAAAGCATTGAAGAGATAAATTTATTATAGTGGCATTCGTGTTTAAACTGGAAGGTCTGTACTAAATATTTGAATCTTGACAACTTACACGTTTCTTTAACATTCATCGCTTGTTATATACACCTTTCTTCTAGCTTGAATCAAAAATGTTGTATTATTATCAGTAACAAACATCTTACTAAACTTACTATTCGCTTTCACAACAATTCTACACTAGGAGAATTAGAATTTTGTTTTATCGATAAAATATTCAGCATTACTTGTACTGAAATATTTGCACGCGAAGTAAGATAATAAGGGACAAAGTGTTCAAAATTTGAATTGGAAAATTAAAGGCCTTCCACACTGATTATTGCTTATATTGTTAGAATTCTAGACAAAAAAGTTAAATCCTTGTAATATCTCCATACAGCAGCTTATTAGTTTTAATTATATATGAAAGAATACCATATTTCATAAATGAAACTAATTTGGAATTATCAAAAACTACCTCTGTTACCCATGAAATATTTTCTATGATTTTTACTGTTGACACAACTCAAGACAAATGACGTTTGCGTTTCTATCTTCACACGATATGGAGAAAAGCATATATCATTAAAGCAGGATGACATAATCGTGGCAATTCTTTAGTTATTAGAAAAAACATTACTGTGTAAATGAACACATTTTAGCTACAACAGAGTAAAGAGAATCAATCACATTTACAGCCCACGGTATTTGTCACTTCAGATATATTTTGCATCTCGAACCTTTGGGCGAATCGAACGCCTGGAGATAACTTTATTGTTTGCGCCAACAATGCCTCAAAGGTATTCACTACTTACCTGTCGTGTAAAATACTGAATTTACAATGGGAGTTTGAAAGGCTTCGAGTTCAATAAAGAACCTATTTTATAGAGCCTTATTTGACTTTCTTAAGGTATTTCAATAGATTGTTGGGTGATAGGCATCGCTAGCAACGTAAGTATCACGCTCAAATTAAATTGGAGTTCTTACAACATAAAGCGTTCGAAACTTGGAGAACTGAAGGATGACTTCGTAATCGTAGATATTGTTTACAAAAATACCTACCCAACAATAGGTAGGAAGGTTCTATTAAGTATTATATATTATTATTATTTAATATTTATGAACAGACAGAACTAAGAAAGCTTCACTGACTTCTACAACAGATCTGTATGAATACGATTAGTATCAGATAGTTCAGTTCGTATGGGACATTCGTAATACGATCGGACAGAAACAATAATCAACTTAGTATTAGAGCAGTTATAATCTACAGAACGTTTATACATCAATTCAGTCATTGAAAGCTTGCCACCGCAAAATTGATATGGTCTAAAATGTATAATTACAGGATACTTATTCATACATTTACATATAAACATGACCTTCAAAAATGGGATAATATGTAGGTGTTATAGTAATTGTACTTAAATTAATACGTGTTTACAGATGACACAAGTGTTGATGAATAAGGATTACCTACCTCCTCTGTCACGTTTCGTGCCCTTGGCCATCCTCTGAGTGTTCCCGGTTTGAGTACCTTTTAAACATTTACAATTCGAATTTCATTGTTTTTTACGTCTCATATTATAAAATGACACGGTTATTTAGTTCCGCCCTATTCCATGTCAGACGTAAATTTGGGATTGTACTATACTTCTTACAATCGTGATTTTCTGTTTTATCATAATTATTAAAAATGTTTCTTTATAAATATGACTACTATATATATGACTACTCTTTAAATAAAAAAAGGGTATTTCATAAGACCCATTTACAGTCCTATTAATTTCAGATCATTTTATGTCTTGTTAAGACCACTACGTTATTTCAGATGAATTCAGTTGAAGCCTCGCCATAGTTAAGGTGAACACCGAGGAATTCAATTAATTAATTTCTGTCAAATTCAACTACATCGGAACCAAGTTCCCCAGGTTAAAACTGTCAACTTAAGTCATGTACTGTTTGACGTAATACCATTGTGGTATCAATAATAATTTCGGATGCATTTTTTTAACTAACATTTGTATCTGGTTTCTCTCTGGTTTCAATATTTTAAGTACATGTATATTTTTTTATTTATTTATTTTTTTATGAGAAGCTGCTGGATTCGGAATGTCCAGTAGTGGACATTAAGAGGCTGACGATGATTGATGATGTATGCAAGTGCGACTGCCGATCGGCAGGTCCCGGGTTCGATTCCCGGGTCGAGCACTACAAAAAAATTCTAATTAGAAATTATCTACTAGAAAATCTAAATTATATTTCTAGTAGTGGTTCGGAGTCTGATATGTGCCCAATGCATGGCAATAGGCTCACCACCTATTCCTTAGTAGGACGTAAACATAACCGATGAAACGTGGAAGTGTTCTGCATTCCTCAGCCTACCTCTGCGGGGATTACAGGCGTGAAGTTACGTATAACGTATTAAACGGCCTAAATTATGATGTTCATTTGATCAGGCATAATTAGTCACGTTAACTTTACGCCATCAAATACTGTTTAATAATAAAAATTGAAATGCTTCGTACATTTTTGCATGTACCCTCTTTAAATTATTAATTTAATAATAATACTAACATCCGAGAATGCAAACCAAGAACTACCCAATACTTGCCCCGTAATAAAGCTCTAATAATCTAAAAGCTTACGAGAGAAAATCGGTAAATTTCAAAAGAAAACCATTCAGAGCATAATTGAAACTAGCTCTCTACAAATATCCACAAAACCGTAACGAGAACGCTAAAAGCGAGACAGTTAGTACAAAAATATATTTCATTTCCCAAAGAGCTTGAGCTCATATTTGAAACGACATAAGCGTTCCTAATGGTCGGCACATTGAGCGCGGGATCAAAGGCGTGACCACTGTGGCCAGAGTCAACGTTGCGGCGTCTACAATGCTTTGTATTGTCCATTAATAAAAGATACCATTCTTGGAACAATTTTCTTATTGATTTCTAAAAGAATAGTTTGAATTGTAACTGAATTTCCATTGCTTTGTCCGTGAGCCTATGAATCTAAAGTTTAAATATATATTTCATTAAGAGAAGCATCTGGAATTATTTTGGTGTTATATAGAATGCTCGCCAAGGATTTATTATTGTTATGACATTGTTTATAAATTTATAACGACCATAACAATCAAAATTTGATCAAAAGATTTCAAATTCGCTGGATTAAAAAATCACCTCAGTAAGATTACGTAAAGGATCAACAAATAAGATCACCGCTTTGGTGAAGTCTATGCTAAAGACACATAAAGTGCACTGAACGCTTGAAGATAAAAGAATACGATATCCTCCCGAACCCATAAAAGAACAATCCGAACGGAGTTTTGGTGTTTGAGTTGCCACCTAGTGTAAATAGCACTGCGCGTAGACATGTAAAGCCTTTCCAAATTAGATTTGAAGAAAACTCCTGGGCCAACGCGCCCGCAATTCTTACAAAGAAAGCTCTCTAAGAGGATTTTTTCAACAAAAACTTTAACGCTGTCGTAACTCCTTTGAACTCCGTTTCGGTAAAATGTTCCCGGGGGTTTGTTTTCAATGGAAAACATTTTAAGCCTTTTTTACCATATTTTATTCCGACTTTTTGACTATTGTTTCATTCAGTATTAGGAACGCGTACCGGTCTCGACTTCAAGTTCGTTAAAGACACGTCTGGAGCTTTACCGAATATAAAATGACTGTTAAATGAAAAGATATCGATTTCTAAGCCGTGTATTATTATTATTAGCTATTTTTTTATTATAACGATGTATTTCTGGTTGGCAATAATATCAAAGATTTTCTTA
>DWEJ01003804.1:0-10156 GCA_018245835.1 Mysoria sejanus stolli | reverse complement strand
ATAGCAATAAAGCATACCTTAGTCTTGCTCTGAATTACAAATTTATAGACTGAAGTATTTCTAAACGTATTTTATAATATAATGTAAACAGTGATTGGAATATATTGAATAGGTACATGATTTAATTATATTGTAAATAAATACCTGAATAGATTAAGTTAACAATTCAACACTGACAAAAATACATCCTAATACATGTTAAATATGGTACCTATATTGAAATTTTATAGTGATAAAGATCTAGGTAGTTTCTTATTCGTGAATAGATAGATAGTCGTCCATGGTTGAGGTGAATACGTAATACATAGATAACGTATCCAATACATAGGTAACTAGAACACTTGAATAGCAACTCGAGTCTATACGTGCGCTGGTTTAACAATTCAGTACTTATATAAACTAGTCACACTTAGTCATCACTCATATTATTAATATTATATTAACGTAACATCACGCCTAACTCCCCTAGGAGGTAGGTAGAGGTGTGTAGTATACTTCCACGTTTCACTAGTTACGTTAATACCCTCTGTGGAAAACGACGTCAGACAACTTTATAATAATTTAAATAATTACGGTTATGAATGATACATGTAAATGATCTATGATAAAGTTTTAGGGCTCCTATAGCTCCTATAACTCTAAGGCGCGTGCCTAAAGCCAATTTAATTAAACCTCACTACAAAGCTCATACAATTACATTTTTTTATTATCAAATTGTTAATATAAAAACAAATAAAGCTTACCTACTATTTTCAAATCATTTTAATTCGTTAACTTAAATGCCATTCGATTATTTGGCCGAAATTCAACAAACATAGAGATAGATTTGCCACTCATTAATATTATATGTTTTTTCCGATAATATATTTTCCGTAACGTGGGATTCGCTAGTGGTTGACTAGTTTAAATACTTGCAGATGTCATTTTTAGAATGCCCCAAATCAGAGAGCATCATAACTCTAAGAGAATAAGCTAGTTCGTTAAGTAATTGCCCTGTTTAATACTAGTCATAGTATTGTTTCGCAGATTACATTAACATCTTATTTTTTTAAATTGTAAATTTATAAATCGCCAGTTATCCTTTTTCATAAATATTACTTTCATAATTTACTTCTGATACCAATAGTATTATCATATATTTTTTTACTTCACACAAGAAATTTTAACAAACTTAAAATATATTTCTGTTACGTGTCCGAATGTAACGATAAAAATAAGAATGGTAGTGATATTTTACTATAAAACTAATAAATTTAAACGGTGACAATTTGAAAAAATACCCCATCTATGACAAATAACGTAACATTTTAATATTTTTTGTGAAATACAATAACAATATAAGCAATATTTGATAAAAAATAATTCTTATAAAGTGGTATATTATTAGGGCCACAGATGTGTAAAATGACACCGGCAGTAGCATAAATTTGTATTCTAACGGAACTAAGCTCCTCTAAGGTACCGCCCTTTCCGTTTCCGTATATTGTGTCTCCTCCGAGAATTAACGGGGTTGCCCTCAGTATTTACAATGGTGCGTCGTAAGTTATTATAAAAAAAAGTCAAAAGCATACATATTTAAACAGCAGTGAGGTCAGTTTTAGGATTATTTATGTAAGAACTTTTAGACGATATTTCTTCTATTTAATATTTATATAACATTATGGTTTAGTACTAAGCCCATATTTTTGTTTAGGGGGAACATTCGAAAGGTATCCGGTATCCCAGGGGAGATACCAGATTACGTGGGACGTTACCGGCACCAAATCCCCTTGGGTGGCCTTCCTCTAAGCTAATAGAAGGTCTCCGGGATCTCCGAGAACGCACCGGTGCCCTCCTATCACGAGGCCCCCTATGGACCTGACACTCGGTTGAGGAATGTCGCCTCATCCTACGCCTTCCGATTCTCGCGATAATATACAACCACAATCCAACCGTACTCCCCGCAGTCGCTAGCTAATGCTGTTTGAGCTCTTTTAGTCGCGTCTTGCGATAGGCAGGTGATACCGTACCTGGTATTCTGGTCGTGAGCTACAAAGACAGTACAAGGCCCAAACTCTACATTTTCACAGAGAAAATTCGTGTCTAACAATGGTACGATAAACTTGTTTATGATTATGATATGATGATGATTACATTATAATCGCGGAATATATGATATTTTTTAAGTTGAACATTCTGATATAAAAATCCACATACATATTTGTAAGCAGAATTTATTGTACTGCACGATTGTTATGCCTTTGTTTCCTCACTTATAATCTGAAAGATAAATTAGACAGTTGCTGCAAATGCTTTTGATTAATGACCGCGGTTATTTATGTCGAGTGTTTGGTATGCCAACTCCCTTAGGAGCCTATCTCATGTAAAAACAATTATGTCTTTTATACTTTCATAAAATAAAGAAATAATATTTCTAATATGTTAACTTTGTCATATTTCTTATCTGTTTTTTATAAAGCCAGTATAGCCGGAATTTCTTTGTTCTCTATATCATGACATCAAAATTACGCTTTTTTATTCGCAATAGTTACTTACACGTAAAGCAAATTATGTTTGTAAAAGAAGTATTTTTAATGCACATAAGTACATAACGAAGCGTATAACGTTGTGTATGTGTATTTATTATATGAAATATTAGAAATACTTACCTACAGGCGCGATGCCATTATAGTCGTCTCGAAGTGAATGATGGACACTCGCAGTGGAGAACCGTTGTCCGCTGTGCTCCTTCCGATCAAATGTATCAAAATAATCATTTCGGAGCTGCGTCTGTGTGGACGTGCCCCGATTCGGTGGACCATTACTTGCAGCACTGGTCAAAACTAAACCTAATTTGGCGTTTTCATTATTTTCAATTTCATAATCACTAGATCCGTTAAGAATAATTTTCTTTATTGTCTTCACTTCCTCAACTTCACTAACTTTGTGTTCAGTTACCGAATGCTTGGTTATTTCTTCGCGCGAATGAAAATCACTGTCGCTTTTTGAGTTAAAAATCTTCTTAGAATCATACACCGGAGTGCCGGTCGTCTTATTCTCTGAGTGCGAATACTTTTCAAAGGGGTCGCTGTTCCTCTTTGTTTCAAAAGGATTTTTTCCATTTCGTGTTACGTCGTTTGGCATACTTCCGCTATCCGCATAGTTGGATTTAGTGCCATCTGAGTAAGGATCAAATCTACCATTGGTGCTGTATTTCGGTTTTACAGAATCGTACCCGCTACTATTTTGATTATCATTAAAGTTCCCGATTCCACTAGGATTCGGTTCGTATGTTGATGAGTAAACTGGGTGTTGTAATTCTGAATTGTAATCATCAAAAGATGGCGATTCCTTAGATTTGTTAATTGATTTATATCTATCTACTCCGGCGAGCGACGCTCTACCATTTGGTACGGGAAGTTTGGAAGCACTTGAATAATTTGAGGGTAATGTTGTGTAAAAAGGATTTGTGGGATGAAACTTGAGCGGTTCTTCAGTAGGCGCGATGGATTTTACGAGTGGTGTTGAGCTGAGTGTTGTTTGCGCCGGGTTGAGTGAACGCATAGGAGAGGAAAATGTCCGATTATGGGGGGATTGAGTCGGCCGGATAGTTGCATAAACTGGTAGCTGCGGCGTCGCCCTCCCACTGTTTACCTCGGCGATGATTTGCGAGGGCCCTGAAACAAAGCGGCATAACTTTAATGATGAAGTATGAGAGCGATTATAATCTTTTAATATGTAATAAAAATAAGTACACAAGTAGAAACTAACTAAATTTAACTTAGAAACTAACTAAATTTAAAGATACATTACTACATTCCTTGCCCAGTCGTTTAAGAAAATATAGATCTGATGTTATGTTAATATAACCAGATCAGTGTTATGTTAATATGATGATAATGATTTTATGTTAATATAACTAAAATTTGAAAGTATAATTTTAGTCTAGATCGTGTTATGCTAGTTTACATGGCTTTTGCAAGCCTAAAGTATCTGAATTTGTCATGTCGCTCACCACGTAGCGAATAGAAGCGATAAAGTACGCTTGCTTGAGTGTGGCGTAGACCGCGCACAATGTAGAAATGGCCTTAAACCGTATCTTAAAGCAACGATATGTAGTTGGTACATTTAAATTGTCTACTGAAAGATCGTGAAAAAACCTGAAAGCTCTCCATAACATTCTATAAAACGTGTAAAAACTATTAAATCGCAGTTTACCTGCGTGGCAGATTATATTCTTGATACTTTTTTTCCAAAAGTGGAACATAATAAGTCCAAGCCTTTTGTAACCTATACTGTCCTTTCATAAGCTGTACCAGGTTGTAGACTTGTTTTAGTAAAGTAAAGGAGTCTCCAGTGATTAAGGGCTGACTTTGCTTAACAGCTTGGTGGCTTGGAAACCTCAAATAGATATTTTTTGCACATCCCTTGCTGTTTTTCGCAGAACAGCAGGAGAGTACCTATATAAGGTTGATAAACGAATTGGACATATTTTGTAATATTTATCAATGTTTGTTGTATAAATATGAAATAATAATGTTATAAGGTTCAAAAGCAAGCAGATAACAAACAGCATACGCGAACTCAGCGAGCCTCCTAGTAAACACAATCAGCATTTCTAATTCTTGTCTAATCTATGGCCTGCCATATGCAGACGTGCGATAATGTAACGTACCCAGCCATGTCTTGACTATGAAAGGAAAACGTTCAAATTTTAAAGTTTTGCTCAAATACATCCGTAATTCTATTTGATTCCATATTAAGTAGTTTGGTACTGTTTTGTCGTAGAAATTTATTTCAATCGTTTTGTCGTGGATAAGAATCAAATCCATATAAGTCAAACCTTTTAATCATTTCACTTCTGGTCTTCTCTCAAAAATAGCATAGAAAAGAAAATTACAAAGAACTGTAAGTTGCGATTTTTCTTACAATGGTTATGGTATTTTTATAGTACATTAAACAATATTTATTCTTGATATCAATCAGCAGAATTTAAACAAGTGATAAAACTATACATATCTTCACGCTAGATCTCTTGCGGGGTAGGCTGAGAGCACGGATTTAAAGCAAATAAATAAAACTGCTTTTAAAACTTAATTGTCACATTTTGAATTTCATAAAACAGAAAATTAAATGCCAGTAATTAGAAAGTACAGCAACTGCACATTTCTCAATACAGCACATTTTTAAAACGGTAAAAGAAATCACATTTTTGGCAGAAGTGAACAAAAGTGGTTGCTAGTGGAAGTGCAAAGTCGGCGTTGTTGAAATGTAATTCCTATGTGCCTGAAACTGAAGCGCCGCGCGAACAATGTGATATTCACGCGCTATGAAAAACTTAAAGAACGGGGTGGCAGTCTAAAGTGAATAATAATACTCTCGAGACCACACTTAGTACCCTTTTTTGAATAAGAATTAAACATATTCACTTATACAATAAATCAATTTATGTTTTATGTAGAAACATCACGTCTATATTTCTTCAAAGGTATTGCAGAGGAGTATAGTACATTCCCACGAATCGCTTGTTGTTTTACGTGCCACCATTGAATTATGATCACCCATTCCACCGTCCTTACCACTCGTGACGAGTAAACGGAACAGGTGTAATGGAATTAAGCTTTTTATTAATGTAGTTTTAGACAGATTATGGTTTTCAGTTTCGCCCTACGAGCTTGTATCCAGTCTATGAGCCAAATACATATGTGAGTAATGTATATGTAAAACCTTAGAACGTAGGAATATAAATATCTAAACGATAAGGGCTTTCAGTATAAATCACACAATGAACAAATGTACGGGAGTTGCATAATATCCTCACATAATTATAAATCTTGAATTTTTATATAAGTTATTCTTTATGCCAACGTTTTATTAATCACATTTTTATAGATAAAATTATGTTTTTTATTATCGTTTTTTTTATTGTTTTATTCATAATATTGATAATTTATTATGCTTTATGTATACACAGGTAACAAATTTTAAAATTTAAATCCATTCAAGCCTCGTAAACATACACATATTTAAATAATATTTGAAATCGAATTAATCAAGTGTAGTGAAATTAATGAATTGGTAACTTAAAACTTAATATCAGTTATCCGAATATACGAAAATATTCAGATCATACAATATAAGCTGTGTGTTGAGCGCCAGTGTTTGAAAAATAAATATATAATAGATTTAATTGGGCTCATTTGGTTCAATCGATTTATCTGATTAAACTTAGTAACTTCCAAAATGAATATACATCTATATATTTAAACAATATTTTAACTGTATAAAAAAATAAGCCCGTACTAAATAAATATTTGATTTCAAACGGTTACTGTCAAAAGAATAAACGAGGTATGATTGATTGTCAATTTAAATATTTCTGACAAAAAATGGGCGGTGCGCTAAACGATGGACATTTCAGAATCGTAAAACCCTTTGAAAATAGTCTGACTATGCTTTCAAGGGTCGACCCGTGACGCAATCTTTCGTGATCCGTGACTAAGTTTTCTTTTAATTTTACAACACTATAACATACTTTAATACCAGTACCTACTGAATTAGCATTAAGACTTAGCAATTGAATAATTTTTATTGGGGTGTAATTGTGTACTAATTAATAATTAAAGATTGTATTTTATTTACACGCTTTCCTCATCCTACGCGGTTGTTCGTATCGATGAAGGGTAATAGAAAGTTACAAAATCCAAATAGTGCGACGTAGCAAAAGTATGATATTCGTATTGCCTTTTAAACTTACTTTTCAACTCGCTGGCTTTGCCGATGGATCTTCTTCGCGGTGACATCTCTCTGTCTCTGGCGACAAGAAAACTTAGATTAAAACCCGTGAACAACTTAGCGCACGGAACTTTTGAAAGTAACTAATGATGAGCTATGTGGAGCTTATGTTTACAAAGTTTCGTTTACTTGCGCGACACGTTGACATTCTACGGAGAAGTAGTCAGTTCTGATTACATCATGTTCTTATGAAAACAGTAAGATTTAGGTAATAATTGCCTGCAAGTTGCCGATTATGAATTTTGAAGTAAAATGATAAAGGAATAAGTTTTGATAACAATATATTTTTGATGATGTTGAGGTTATAGTATTTTCGTCGTATGTTAAATTTTTTTACCAGCACAAAACGATACAGCGTTATTTAGTATACAGGTAGGTAACATAATATTATACTAATATTTATGAACATAAACATAATATTGCGCCTGTGACACCAATGAATTATGTTTTTCATCTCTTAAACTGATAATACAATAGACGCTTCTGACAATTGCATATGAACCAGTATTGATAGTTTTATATATCTCGGTAAACAACAAGTTCAGCATTGGGAAGAACGTTAATAAGACAGCGTTAATGTAATCAAAATATTCTTCAATTAAAAACACGAATGCCAGGGCGCACAACCGCTTGTTAAGTCAAATAAGTTATATAACGAAATTTGAATTCCTTCCAACATCAATGTAAGAGGGAGGCCTATACTCAACAGTGGGGAGATACGGGCTGATTAGTTAGTTATCAATGTAAAGTATTAATCGATCCCGAAGGAGAACAAACGTTAATTAATACAGTTCTAAATAAAGCACTTGTGTTGCACTTACGCCACATGTGTGTACTTAGCTTGTGTTATATCGCATAAGCAGGCTAATGGAAGATGGACATGCAAATTATATACATTTTATTCCCAATGGTGTTGGCTATGAACACAAAAAAATGCCTACACGATCTGTTCAGTTACAGCCATACTGCCGATAAAGAGGTAGTCATCCATAACACTGACCCCGGTAGTGTATTAGCCGATGTTGTTTTTAATGTGTAAAACGTTATATCACGCCCGTAATCCCAAGAGAGGTAGGCAAATATGTGTAGTATATTTTTCACCAGTTATGTTGATGTTCTACTACGGAATAGGCGGTGAGTCTATTGCCATATACCTGTCACATATCCTGACTCTGAACCACTTCTAGAATATGTAAGTTATAAGAATCCAGTAGTGCCCGACCCTGATTTGAAACCAGGACCTCCCGATCTGCAGTCGCACTTGCAACCAACACGACCAACGAGGCAGTCATACTAACGACACATTTCATAGTCAAGTTTTTACACTTTCTTAACAATTTCAAAGTGTCAAACGAGTGTACAATCACCTACAGTCTAACAAAGAAACGAATAAGATAAATAATCTTTATTTAATCAGCAGTACCAGGGTTAAAACATAATTATCACAAAAATAAATAGAAACTTAGAATCTATTCAGTATGAGGATGGAAAGAGTCTTGCCGTGGGCAGTTGCGCACGGCCCACGGCTACTGGTGTTCAGTAAGGACCACTTTTTCCCGTGTAGTTCGGCAGCGATAAGTAAAATTACAAAATAACACAGTACTCAAAGAAGTGTCTTTCCAATGAATTAATACTCAACCAGCATTCCTTGTTCACACAACGTACGTCACACAACGCACGTTATTTTAATATATCTGTCAATCAATTTAACAATCTCATTCACGAGCATAATAATGGAATTTATTCAATAATTAATCATACGAAAATAATTTTATTTTACTACTCACTAACTATACAATAGTATTAAGATAATACAATTAATAATGCTTACTCGTTTAGGCCGAGCCTCAGAACAGGACCAGCTGACCTCAGCATGGCGTGCGCTTCAGCGTTGCTCATTCCCTTGGTGCTCTGGCCATTGATCGACGAGATGACGTCACCCTCCCGGATCCCGCTCAAGGACGCCTTCCTCCCCGGATTCACCTGGAAGCGAGTATCATGAGTGTTTACCAGCTTATATGGATTTATGGCCAATAAACAAACACGCGTCTGCTGAACGAATTCCTCGCCTCACAGATAAGATGTATAGTCTGGTTTTATTAATAGAATTAGTAGGTGCAAGGTGAGTTTACTTCTGCTATATTTTTATATATGTAGTTTATAAACTATTATGTTTGTAGTAGTAAGCAATGAAAATATTTTCGTCACAAAACCATAATGTTATAACAATTAATATAAAATCTATATTATTTACAGTATGTAAATTTTGAGCCTACTTATGTGAAAAAAGAAAAAATCTACCTAACTGACACATACAAGAAAATTAAATTCAGTATAACAATAACTAATCTGACCAACTTGTACGTTAATAGCGATATTTGAATTCTTAAACAAGAGTTACATATATGTATATCGTATTTCTATAACACAACGGTTACTCAAATGGCTACTCATATCATCAGTAGAACTTTTCAACGGCCCTAAAAATGTGTTTCGAATATCTTACGCTTAATAAATCACACAAAATAAATCAAAATTGCTTCCAGAAATAGTGTTTTGTTAAAGCTCCACACAATATCCGTTAACCGGCCGACCTTCGGAATACAAAAGGCCAAATGTTTGCAGGAAATGGAACTAGTCTATAGCACACATGTTTTTCATAACAAAGTTAGATAGTTCGCGGGTAGTTAACGGACACCCTTCTCATTTTTCCCCTGTGCGATATAGGGCCGGCCCTTCGTAGTATTACCGCATAACATACGTCACGATAACTCGAAAGGGGATTAAAACAAACAAGCTTTTTGACTATATTTGATTTTGAGCTACAACAGCCTTTATTTCAACATCGCTCCCGGTATCTGTAAATGAAAATATCGTGAGAAAACCTGCAAGATGGAATTCTGCTTTACGTTCTTTAGAGCGAATCATGTCTTGTGTAGTGGGCTGACTTTGCAGACTAAGGCTTCACTTCTCTCATTTGAAGAAAAGCCTGTATTTAACAGTAGAATAATCAAAGTTGTGATATTGTTGATAGTCAAGGTCAACTGAGGTTTAAATATGATTAAATATATTTTATAATAAATGTAACCAACTCCTTATCTTAGTTATGGAATTACAAAAATCTGAATATAAATGCGGATAAATAATCTCTCTATGGGAGAGGCCAATGTCCAGTAGTGGACTGAGATAATATAAACAGTCAATAAGCATTTATCTAACATCTTCTATTCAAATAATAATCACCCTGTATTGTTAAATGAGACACAGACAGACATCGATATACCAGCGTGTCTTGCCTATAAACGCATATTTTATACAGTATCTACCTGAGGCTATTTGGGATATCACAACTCTCACAAACTTTATACGCTACGCTTGTAAG
>DWEJ01003803.1:0-10157 GCA_018245835.1 Mysoria sejanus stolli | reverse complement strand
CAGAGGAATGCAGAACACTCCCACGTTTCACCGCATACCTTTTTACGTCCCACAAAATTCTTTTCTTAATATTTAAAAGACAATGATTCTTTTTATACAGGAGCGTATCTTTTAGCATATTGTCTATGAAAATGAACAACATCAATAAAATCATTAAACAATCAAACAATAGCAATATAAGATCACGCTCGTAATCCCCGAACAGGTAGACAGAGGAGTATAGTACACTCCAAGCATTCACCCTGTCATGTCTCAATATGAAATAGCGAGTAGTCTTAATAATTATTATTATTTAATATAACAGTAATATATCTTAGAGCATGTCCACACTCGGTCTACAAACTAAGCATTATGAGACTTTGTTTTGGTTTTGATATCCAGATGACTGCGAAACTACATATATACATATAAATGCACTTATAGAATTTTCTTACACACAGACAAAACAAGTTTTTGCGCTTATCACACAAAAATACTATACAAAATAAAAGCTGAAAATCTTCGACTATACTAAAGACTATACTAAAGAACTATTTTAAAAAAGAGTTAACTTAAGAGTTACTCTTAAAATAGATTTAATTGAAACGTTAACCCAATGTACATAAATGTGCCTTGAAATGATAAGACCTGAATACAGAACAAGACTCAAATTTCGATACAATTTTCCCTTTGTTGGCGCAATACCCGTTCAGCGTTACGTCAGGCATTAGGCGTCGGCAACAGTTCGCCGCGTCTTCGTATCTGTGAAATCGTCTGTTAACTGCATCCCGCACTAAATTGATTACTCGGTGGTGCGGCCACCGCATTTACCGCATCTGTTACATCCACCGCTGTAAACTACGTTTATGCAACACCGCATCATACAATGATATAGCATCATAAAATAATTCTTGAGTCAGTGTATAAGAACATATAAACTGTTACTTTTATTTGAGTATTTATTTATAAGAAGGTTATCATTTACAATATTAATGCTTACTTATACGGCTTGTTAAAAAAATATTTAATAATATTTCAGCAGACTTGCGGCTGGAAAATATGAATTGGTAATGTGTGCTAATATTTTTAAGTAACACGAGTAGATTAACAATATCTTTTGAAAAAAAAGTGTTCATATTCAGTTATATTTGCAAAAGTAGTCCAAGAAATTAAAATTAAACCTTTGAGGTATCGATGATTGTGTAACATCGAAAAATACAGTTTAAAAAAATAAATTTATCCCATAATTAATTGTTTAATTATAACGTCACTAATATCCTTTTAAAGACATTTTATCAATTTGTCATATATCACTAACATCATTGGATATCAACAACAAAAGTTGTTTATTTAACTTGTTAGTATTTCAAACACAAGTCTGTCATAAAACGTATAAAGCATGACAACTTTCTATCCCCTAAGCAAGCTAGCGTAAAAGATACTCGCATATCTAAAAGATAGAAAGATACAGATATCAACCATAGTAACGAATATGAACCTTTAAGCATGAAACGATATACAATTTAAAACTGTGTCTAACATTGTGTTCTATGGTTTGAAACGTGTTAACGTCAGTGAAACTCAAACGCGTTGTGTTATTGTGCGTATTATAAATTAGCACAGGCCACACCATAGCACATGGAAAACAGTAGGTAAACATAAGCGAAGCGCAGCAAAACGCGTTCACTTTCTCTCCTGCTGTTTCCACGCACCAGTTGCTAACGACACCTGACTTTTGTCTGACACCCGGACCTAATGTTCGCCATTGTTGACGCTTTACGTACAATAACGACAACACACGGGTCAAAATATTCCAAATGACATATTTAATGTATTAGAAAAATCTTGTGCGTTTTATATTGTTTTGTTGGTAATAAATGGTACTTTTTTTAAAATAACATTTAAATTAAATTGTTATAAGCTTTACTTACCAATTTAACAAAACAGATTCAAATAGTTATGACATTAGATTGCAATTTTTCCAAAATTTTTACAATGCATGGCAACATTATCACAGCATTGATATATATTATTATTTCAGGTACTTTTTAAAAAAATGGTAATACTATAATCTTCTCAGTTCTGCCTACCTCTTAGGCTAGAAACAGACGCGATGGTATTTTAATTTTTCCATGGCATACCAACAAAGTTTCGCTCTAAAAAAGTTTTTTCTATGTTTAAAAAAACAGTAATTTTTATCTTAATGCATACGATATTAAAGTTGCCTTATTTTAGTTAACAAATGGTGGCATAAAAGTCTAAAACCACGATAAAAACCTTTCGCTCTCCCTTTAAGTATATTTTGAGACCTGTATCACAACAATGTCGTTGGGGCGAATAGAACATTCCAGAACATTTAACTTTATTTACATTTCATAGAAAAACTATGTATGTGTGTGGGTGTGTGTGTGTGTGTGTGTGTGTGTGTGTGTGTGAATGTGTTCTAACTTTGTATTCTCCTTGGATTTACGCTTTATTTCCTTTAATGTCATTAAATGACTATTAAGCTATAAAAGATTATCGACTACGTCAGTCGTGTTGGTTCTGGGTTCAAATCCCGGGATTTTTTTTTAAATTAGATTATCTAGTAGTGGCTCGGAGTCCGAATTTGTGACCGGTGTATGACAATAGGTTCACCACATATTCTCTAGTGGTACGTAAACGTAAACGGTAATACATGGAAGTTGACTAAACTCCTCTGCTTACCTCTTTATGAATTACAGGCGATATTTTACGAAGCATTTAAATGTTTAATTTCTCTTTTAAGATCTACTGTTCAAAGAAACTATTTAAACGAAAAATATTTTATACCCGCAAATTCCTTACAGATGAAGCATTTAACTTAGTTTATAATGTGAGTAGAGCATGTCTGGGTGATATTAACACTTGACGTAAAAACTTCTCAACCTCGAGACAAACGAACTGGCAATTTAGGCTACAAACAACAACCAAATCATCTATTTGCTCGTTGCATACAAATTAGAGCTGCTTAAACCTATTATTAAACGTCAATCAAATTCTGTCCAATTCATTTTACATGACAACAAGTATAAAGGTAATGGTAGGTTAGCATTAGTTCCACCAGATGTCGTTATATGGGTTACTGTGTAGAGGTAAGCTGTGTTCCACTGACCGGGAAATCCTGTTCTACTAGGCATAGAGAGTCCCTTTGCAAACTGCACTTATTCATTTCCTCCCACTAGAAGCGGCCGTTAACATTTATACTGTTATAACAGGTATATTGTTTAGTTTTCAATATTCCGTTTTTTTTTTTTCAAAATTACGCCGACCGTACTTTATTGTCGCGTTATTTTTTTTTGTTAAGTAACATTTTTCTTAAGTGACATTCGGATAAAGTACATACTCGTATATAGTTGTCTATGGGCTACACAAATTGTCATTTATACCAACGTAAAATATGTATTGACAGTGTTAGGAAACAGGTAATAAACAAAACAGGTAATTATTAAAGTAAAAGCAAAATAAGAATTCGATTCTTCGCGATTATAATTTAAAAAAAAATTGCGTGTCTGTGATTTACTTATACATATTATATTATGACACTAAAATCTATTTAAATTCTTTAGTGTTCTATTTAAAAAAAAAACTGAAATTATTGTACTTTGTTCCTAAAAACTTTACTAGGCAACTCTCGTGACACTCATAAATACATATTACATAAGTCCTTATGCATGTAACACTAACAATATGACTAATATGACTATTTGTTTATACATATATGCTCGTGACCGTGGCTGATTGTCGCCGGAGCGGCAACTTGATCTAGTCGCACGCTTTCAAGGCTGGATTCTGGCAATTAGGGCAATTTATGTGAACTGATGTCGGTTATCTTGCTCGGATTTATGTACATGTGATTTCTAGCTTTTTTTATCTAGCCGCTAGTATTGTCAATCGTCTATTGTCGACATTAGTTAAAGCTGGGTAAATTTTCTAAGCACAGAAGAATTATCAGTAGATTGCAACAGTTTTTTCGTAAGTATTATATAAAATACTCGCATAATAGTTCTTTCTTTTGTAAAGTTTCATCTTACAGATTATTTATGGTAAATAATCAAGCACGTAGTTGATTGCAAATAGTATACTAGGAATTATTAATGTACATGCATGGCATTATTAATTTTAATATTGTGTATTATTTATAAACAAGTAACTACATATATAATATTAATATAAATAGACTTCTTTGATACTATTTCTATTTTGGGAAAGAAAAGTTTTTTGTCTAAATTGTTATCTATAAAAATTAAATGTCATAATAGTTGATATAAAACTCACGTTGTCAGCAGATATAGCGCTATCACTCAACGTTATACCAAAAACGCAAAGACAACAGACCAGCTCACTGATTTTTCGCACCATTTTCACAGTCACTTTTAAATAAAATATCGCTTTCTATCAATCAATAGAACTGCAATTAATCACACCACGAGCTTTTTTTTTAAATTTATAAATCGAACCCTTTTTTATAAGCGACGACGTGAGGCGAAAGGTGCGCGACCGACAGCAGTATGGTACCCGCGTTGCGAATGTAGTGATTTTTGAAAGGCCCGCGTAGGAGGGTTTCGCGCCTATTTCATAACGTTCCGTTCCTATAACGTTTCTATTATAGAATCTTGTTTATATGTAGAAAAACATTTTAAATGGTTCAGTTACTTCTTACAGTTATTCAAAGATCTTTATACAAATTTCTTTCTTTTTTATTGCTGTATTCTTTTTTATTTTAAAGAAATAAAGTTTTTACACAATCCTAATTTGACATTACTACAGTCTGATAGACACCGAATGCAGAAAATCTCTAACATGCAGTTATTTGTCGCTTTTGGTTCACATCTTTAATTTAATTATTCAACTACTTTACATTAATTATTCAACTGTTTAAATAACAATTCATAACAGAATACATTTACCTAGAATACCAAGTATACGGCATCATTATATTGCACTACTTTGCAATAATAATTTCTCAGGCGTTTCACCCAATTCACATTAACTTACAACTGTAAAAAATCAGTCTTATGTAGGTTATCCCATATATACCGATATATAAAACAAACTGATATGAAACCATGATTGAAAATTAATTGATACATATTTAATGGATTCGTAAAATAATCACAACCTAGAGCGATTATATTGTAAACTGCCAGTGAATACGTGTGAAATGTGTAACACATTAGTGATGTTAAAAAATATTTCTTTAACAAATTAAATTTATAAAAAAATGGCATACATTTAAAAAAAAGTTACTCACTTTTTTATTTGTTAAATTTTTTTTAAACATTTCGAAGGTTGGGTAGTAAATTGTGAAGCGATAATGCTTTGATAAAGTAAGTATTTATTACAAGTGGTTGAGTAGTTGTTATTTTTACTTTATTTACAAGTGCTTAAGCTTTAATAAGCCTAATTTCTTCTTAAAAAGCGAGAGTTGTGCGCCAGGATTTTAACTGAGAATCCTCGGAATAAGAGGATAAATTCCAAACCAATAGGGTGTCACAAAAAAATAAGAACAAGTTTCGATCATCAATTATTTGTGATAGTTTAGTGTTTAGTTATCTTTTATCTGTGATCATGATGTGATCATGATATGATCATCTGTAAGTGTAAGTACAGTTACCTATTAATATGTTCTCTGTACATAATATTGCTGCATCTAATGTTGATGGTCCAAAAAATAAATAAATAAATAAAATAAATAGTTAAATAATATTAAAAAAATATGTACCTACTAACAGAAGAATATGTAGTTAACTCATAAAATGATAACAGACGAACAGAATTAAGCCCTTTAGATAAATAAAATGATAAGATTCAATGCGAACAGAGAATTATAAAGTTGTCAACATTGTAATAAATAACCATAAGCTACATCGGGCTCAGTATCATCTGTAGTGTCAAGAGAATAGATCAAACATGTGTTCTCACTGGGATAAAGACGAAATAATTCAAAGATTCAGAGAGTATTTGCAAATAGCCAGCGTACATCCTGATGTGGATTACAGTAAGTAAATCTTTAACTTGTGGGTAATAAGTTATTTATTGTATAGTAAAGTATATACAAGTATAAATATATATTTGTATGAACTAACGGATAATGCAGTTTATCAGGAATCTGATTACCATAACATAGGCTGGGTTAAGACTTATTTTAGGGTCAGATGTCGGTTTCTAAAGATGTATCGAGATATTTATTATGTAGCTTATTAAATATTTCATAACTTATTTATAAGTAACTTCAAAAATAAATATTATATTAACGTTATAATATATTAGTGAAGTTACAAGGGTATATCTGTATTATAGCGTAAGTTAAATTTTAAGGTGAATGTGTGAATTTTTTGAAGAAACAAGCCAAGTTGTTAAAGCTGTCGGTGGCAGTGTACGAGCTCGTGCCCAAGAAACCGGTAGTGGTCATCACTTGGGTTGGAGTACACCCTGAACTGCCAGCAATACTCCTCAACTCTCATATGGACGTGGTGCCAGTTTATGAGGTAAAGTATGAGTCGTCAATTGTTTACTTTTAAAAATAACATACAATCACAAATTGTACGTCGCGAATGTTCAAGACAAGACTTAATCACAGAACACTGATCATTGAACAATGATTACAATTAATTAATATATAATTCATTTATGTGTAAATAATAATTTAATAAATAGAGCATTATTTTACAATTGAATTTGAATTAGTGTACCTACTATTACAACGTTAGTCTTCTATAATGTGCTTACATTTTACAATAAATGACATAGTTATTTAAATATTTTTGAATTCGTTAATAATATAAAATCAATTATTGTCAGTATTCTGTGACAGTGGCAATTTTCGTAACAAAAGATGAAGATAGAAATGCCAGGTAAGAAGAAATAATCCAAGTACTTTTTAATTGAAACCGATACGCATATGTAAATAATTTCAAATTTTATAAAATTTTAATTATTTAAAATTTTTTAATAATTTTGAAATTTTAAAAGAATGTTTTAAAAAAGGAATATTTTTTTGTTACTAATTGACAGTTTGACAAATGGTTTAAACGGTGGTCGCCATTCAGCCTGTATGTAACTGACAATTTTTTTGAACATAATGATATTGCAATTGAACAAAACAGAAGATATATGCAACTTAATCGTTATTAATTCAGAGATTATTAATTTATCCCAGCGAAAAGGCATCTCCATTGTACATTGACACAATAAACAAGTCTTAGTGCAAACTGGGTAAATATTGCAAAGACGTTTAATATTTAATGATAAGAAACATATGAAGTGGCTTATATAAATATAAGTAACGTACCGTAAGACACATTCCAGGTAGAAAATCTGCAAGCAGAAGCCGAATTCTGCAAGCCTAAGACACGGCACAATGGCGATTTTCGGGAGGCCTATGTTCAGCAGTGGATTGAGATAGGCTGATGATGATAATGAGGTCGATTCCGATTACGATTATGATTAAAAATCATAATCGTAATCGCAGTACCAAATTTTTAAATTGTTTGCTGACAGAGGACATTTCACAATAAATTCTTAGGTTGTTGTTTAACAAATTTGTAGATTTTTGCCCTGGATAGGGTTCAACGGGTTATACTGCAATACGATTCATTGGTTAACTGTTATTATTATTATCATCTGTAAGTAGCTTGCCATAATTTGACACTATCATAGGGCTATCTATTCTTGTCCAAGTTTAAATTTTCTTTGTGTTGTTAAGGCATTATGGACGCACCCACCATTCGAGGCTCATATCACAGAAGATGGGCAAATATACGCTCGTGGTGCGCAGGATATGAAGGGTGTTGGGATGATGCACTTGGAAGCTGTGCGGAGGCTGAAGGATGCTGGTGTGATGCTGAAGAGAACCGTACATGTCAGTTTTGTGCCTGGTAAGTACGATTTAACTGATAAATTTCCGTCGGTAAATTTTTTTCGGTTATAATCTTCATCATAATCTTGATGGATTATGTTGTTCATCATCAACTCTTCGCGTTTTCGATTTGGATTCGGATTTCCTAGTACAGTAAGAAGGGCAAGGGTTGAAACACACGACGCTTGACAAGCACAATTTGGTGGATTTGGCATATGTTAAAGAAAATTACGAAAAACTATAATGCTTTTAAATTTACGCGTGATATTTTCGCCAATAGTGTACCATATTATATAATAGTTATTATTAAAATGGTTTATAATTCAGACAAATGCGAATACGAGCGTTTGAATTCAGCTTAGAGAAGAAGTCGAAAAACTAAATCTTTAAAGGCATGCTATGGATTATTTGAGATGGGATTATGGGTAAAATCTTTTCAGTAAACCGCCACGTCCAGCAGTGTAATGAGACAAGTTACCGATGGTGACATTTAACTACGAAAATAATTGAGATCTTGTATGTTAATTGAATGATTTTGTTAATATACACATGTGTTATATATTCATAGATGAAGAAATCAACAGTATTGATGGAATGCAAAAGTTCGCCGCATCTGAGGAATTTAAAAAATTGAACATTGGATTCGGTTTGGACGAAAGCATGCCGTCTAAAGACTCCAAAACCATAGTGGCGTTCAACGGAGAGAGGACTGCGAGACGTAAGGGTTTTGGAAATATTACCTTTTATATTACATAATCAACAGATACGTAGACACTGTAACGAACGATTAATATTTTTGTAGAGAAAATTTACTCCAGTCTTCTTAAACAATAACAGCTAGTGGCGATTTTGATGTTTGCTAGAAAAATCTGTGTGATCAGATTTGTCGCGAACGCGGATTATTACACATTAACTTATTATGTATTAGAACGTTACAGAGAACTGTAAAAAGTGCAGGTTTCCTTACAATGTCTTCCTTCACTATTGCAGCAAACGATGCTTAGTCTTTACATGCATATATTTAAAAAAAAGTAGGGGCCAGAATTTGATTTCATGTTCTCGGAGCGGAACACTGAATTCTAAGCCAGTAAGCTATCAACGTATAATAATGTGTTAAAAAATGTGTTGCAAGGGCCCTAAATAGTTACGCAGGTAAGAAATCATAATGGTAGTAGATAAAATCTGGTTGTAGCAACTACCGTTCCAGTTGGTCCTCGTATGTCTAGTTCCACTTATCTAGGTTCTCTTCTTGTGAAACACTGAGTTACATTAGTGGCTTGCCCGTGGTAAATGCTTTGTTACGGAAATTGTATGTGATGGTGCTTAAATGTTACACAACTTAATCATGTTGATTTTCTGCTATTTATTTTAGTGTATATGGTAAATCCAATTATAATTTAATAAATTCATCATCCAGTCAGAGCACTCTTAACACACATGAAGTACCTAAACTTATTAGGCATAAAAACTAGTTAAGCATACTCAAGATATGTTTACAATAATATAGTTATGGAAATTATTAACTACTTATATTTACAACATATCTCTCGAATATCAGCAGATTTTTTTTAAATTAAAGATATAACAATTTATGTTCCAAATTATAAGGATTGTAATAGGTGGAAACTATCGTTTTCTAAATGGCGACTTGGAGAGTTAGTAATTAATTTTATAGTTATATAATGTTGTAATTTATAACCTTTCCTATAAAGTTTCAGTATGGTGCCCGTTCTGATATTTTTTTTGGATTCTTTATAGATTCTTCTAAGCAAAAATTATCTTAACTCTTTTTAAGCAATAAAAAAACTTAAATGACAAGGCTTGAAAATAAATAAACTCTTACAGAAACTCTTTATATTCCTTGTTTTACAATGTAACAACACAAAAAGGCAATTGGGAGTAGGTGTAAATGGCTTGTTATTGACATACGACAAGATATCTTGTGTTTGTTCATTCTCTGGTAGTCTTAGTCTCTCCAGGAATTACCTACTGTAACAATTAACACTATTAAACATGGCGCCGACAGGTTTTCCTGCCATTATGTCCTCCAGTCAAGTGCAATTACAACCGTGCCTATTGGTATATAAAACTGAAGAAAGCAATGATTTTGATATTAATTAACTGATAAATACGATATCTCGAAAAAGCGTAGACATTCTGGTCTTTATTTAAATATGATTATTTTTTGTTATTTTTTCTCCCGCCTATTTTCCCGTCCACTTACGGACACGAGTCTCCTCTCAGAATAAGAAGGTTAAGGCCATAGTCTGCCACGCTGGCCAAGTATCGGTTAGAAGAC
>DWEJ01003802.1:0-10157 GCA_018245835.1 Mysoria sejanus stolli | reverse complement strand
GGTAGTGGCACAACACTATTAATGATTTGCAAAAACCTAGCAACACAGCTTATGTCAATTTTGTCTGTAGCAAAAAAAACAGACGATAGAACACAATTTAGTTCATAGTGTAAGCTTTTTCGACAGTTATTAATCGAATAATTCTACAATAGTTTTCAAGGATTTCAAGGAGCTATTGACGCAATGATCGACGTGAGTGGCTGTCGGCTACAGAGTTTCGGGTTAAAGTTCTGACCGCAGACATTTAAACGACTAATTTAGAAATTCGGGTCCGGATATTTCACTTACGTGTATCTTCGGGATGAAATGTAACGCAGTGTACCCCAAAGGGCATTGAAAAGTTTAGAAGACTTAATGAATCGTGTATCGACTTAATGTTACGTAGGAGATTCAAAGCGATATAGTGTTTATAAGAATTTAGAAAATCAACAATACAATAAAATTAATTATCATAAATTGTTGTATGCATTATAAGAAATACAAGAAGCATTTGATACTTGTTGCCAATTATTAAAATAGCAATATTAAATCTGGCTACTTTATGCGTATAATAAATTGAAAACATAGTAATATAATATATTTTAATAAATTAGAAGTTCTTTTAAAATAACATGTGCATTATCTCAACCCAATTGAAATTATTAAGCAAATGTCGAGGTACATTTCCTAACATACACACAACGATCAGGAAACACATTGCGTACGAAAATGTCACGTGAGCTACATCGTACCTCGTTCTGTTCAGGAAATTATGTCGAAGAAAATATATTTCTTTGCTCAATATTTATTCAAGTAGGGTTTCCTTAGGATATTTATGGCCGAAAGCAATAAGTGTCCTATTTTTAGCTGTAAGATGAAAATGATATATAATGTGCGTTGTTCTTCCTTGAGATTATGAAAACTAATTTTTGATTCCAATTGACACAATGCTAATACATACATTTAAATTTTATTACACGCAGTTTTTTTCGTCTTCGTTATGAAATTAAAATGTCATCGTCAATTCGTTACACCTGTCTGAAATTGCTGAAGTCAGTTACGCAAATGCCACTTTAGTTCGCTCATACATTTTTCACCGCTCAATTTTTCCTCACTTCAAAATTCTTACGCTAACAAAGTAAGTTAGGTTGTGTAAACGAACGCCTCGGTGAAATTTCAAGTTCCACGAGTATATAGAAATTGGATTGGGGACGCTTTCTGAACTGTTTGTATTAGTAAATGTTTAAACAGAGCGTAAGATAACGTGGTAACAAAAAACTTAGAATCGCATTATAAGAAATTGCATAAGCTTCTGTTTACTCGATTTAAAACAGGTATTAAAACTTAGTATGAAATAACGTAACTACGTTATGTCCTGTGACATTCATTCGGAACTGGATATTTTCCGAATTTAAATTTGGAAAGTATCCAGTTTCCGCTCTTTATCGAGTCGAGCCTTTCAGCAATATACTGCAAATTGAAAACTGCGTTTCGAATTCAGTATAACGGATGAAATACTGAATTGTAATGTCGTTGATTGATGTAGGCGAGTATTGCTCATTTCAATGGTCTGCGATAAAGCATTATTACAGATTATATATCACGATGACGATACATGAGCTTGTCATTTATCTCTTTTTACATTGTACTAGTTTACACTGAACAATGCCAATGTTACCAATTGATGTGAGATAGTTTGTCATCAATTTTGTCAGATATGTATGTATCTCTAAATGAGTTTGAACTGAAAGTCAGAATGTCCTTGACTTAAATTATTCTGAAGGACTTTCAAATGTGATCAAAGATGTAATGTATAAAAAGACATTGATATTTGACACGCACACATCATGGTAGTGATATGTGGACTATCAGAAACCCTTCAAACTAATACTGAAATTTCGCGACCGTGACTAACTAATGACAATGTCTTCTACTTTTGTCACTAAAGAGTGTTTGACGAGATATTTCAATTTAGCAGATTTCAGAATTGAATTGTATTGTATTTGTTTGAATATCACTTGCTATAACGGTGAAGGAAAACATCGTGAGGAAACCTGCACACGAACGATGTGAACGATAGAACGGTCGATATCGATATAAGGTATTTCAAACCATTTCGACATTTTTACATTTATGTAGCAGTTTCGTAGCATCCGTCTGTGGTTACGTCGTTGCATCATTAGCGTAGCAGCGTCACCAGAATACAACTATAGTATTTATCTGTATCTGTATGGTGCTTTATAAGAAACAAATTTAAAATAAAGTACTTTAGTTTTAATAATTTTTAACTGAGGGTGAAGGGTTCTTATAATTTTTTAATCCTCATTGCATTCATTTTCCATCGGGTATCTATAAATGAGTGGAGTTCTAAATATTTTTTTTCTTAGTGAAATTGGTATTTTTATGAGTAAACGAAAACAACAATGTTATTTTTATATGATTAAAAAACCGAGTACCTTTAAACACGTAAAATATAAGTAAACACGGTAATGAAATCACATTCAGCGTTATTTCATCAAAGAAAAGTATTACAAAAGATATTGCACAGTGTGCCAAAATGTCTATCAAGATATCGTATCGTAGCGTGTTCGTCGCGGTAACTATTATCTTGATGTTCGACCCAAATTTTTCCACGTTACTGTCACTCAGTTATATTTTTGTACATACATACATATTTTCACTCCAGGAGTTTACATTCTAGTTGAAATTTATAAAAGTGACTCGGGAAAAACGTTTGCGTTCGGTGTACGGCATTAGGTGGTGACATATAAAACATAATTGGTAGAACGTGGGACTGTATTACACTTCTCTGTATACGCCTTCGACGAAATATCGGCGTAATGTTATTATGTAGTATAGAAATTTTTAATTTTCCGTCGATTTCTTAAAAAATGAAGTGAATCTTAGTGAATTGGGTTTGAATTCGGTTACCATTAAAATATTGAAATGGAATAATTATTTTGATAAAACTAAAATCGAATAAAAAGGGTTGTCACTTTTAGAAACACCATACGGTTACTGGTAAATTTTTTGGAGTCTTTTAATTTTCTTCAAGAACCTATGTCACATCGCTTAGGTCTGTAAATTCGAAAGGTCGAACTCATCCTACAAATTAAACCTACGTGGTTGGCACATAATTGCTTTGGGGTTGCCCTAATTCTAATTCAGTTCCTATTTTCTTATGCATGAAAGTGTATAAAGGATGTCCCGTGAGTACTGGACCAGCGAAATACTGTAGTTAATTCAGCACAATGAACACTAAATTTTATTGTCTTAAGACCAAAAATTTCATTTAAAGACATGTTTTTTTCTATAAAGAAAGGTATACTACTTAACTAATACTTTGCCCCACAAAATAATACCTGGGTATCGTATCCAGGATCTTGCTCAGCAGTTGCGTTTGCATCCACTACACTAGCAACGTAGTCTTATTTAGATTTTTTTATATTCTTTATTCAATTTTGTGTGTTATTCTGACTCAGGCATAAAGTAGTGTAGGCGCTTATTGAAGCGGCAACTTACTCAAGCGTCACCTCATTTCACCGTTGTTCGTTGAAATTTATGATGAAAGAGGCTTTGTGGGAACTCTATTTTCTTGTATAAAGGCTCTATAAATGACATAATCTGATTTTGAGCGGATAACATCACAAAATAAATTCTTTTGAATATTCATAGATATTCTTAGAAACGCAAAGTTGACGGGTATTTTAATAGTAATATGGACTAAATATCCTTACTATGGAGTAATATCAACTACTGGACTTTTATAAACATAAACAGGACTTTTATTCCAAAATCTTTTTTATACGTTAAAAATCTTTTTGTTTATTAAAGGATTTCTTATTCCAAAAGATTTATTATACATTAAAAACATTCGAAAATCTTGCAGGATGTTTAGAAATCAAACATAAAACTGATCATGGCAGAGCTACGAAGCAGAATATTCAATAACAATGAGATTATTACGTGACACGTATTATCACGTTTTATAGTTCAAAAGAGTAATCAGAAACAATAATTGAAATCCTTAATCGTCTTTTGTCGTTTCTACTTGTATAAGTGTATTGTGCCACACGAGATCTATGATGACTTGTATAAATATAGAAGCAATTATGAGCAGATATAAATAAAACTTAGAATTTTTACACTGGAACTCGAGAGCAGAAACATTGCTTCGCTAACTATGTAACGTAACGTCTAGCGTAATTTTACCTGTTGAAAATTTCTTGGACTAAGGCAAATGAAGACTCAAGATATTCAAAGTAAGGTGACATTCCCAAATTGTGGACGTATGTCACGGATGAGATAGGGTGCACGAATTTTTTTTTTTTTGCATGATTTAAACGTCTCATACAACTGTAACTAAACTGGGCGCTTCTACAGCTATTGCTCTGTACGCGAAGACCTCGCGGTACGCGTATCTCGGCAAACAGTACGCCTTGCAGTGTAAACGCTGCCTTATATAATATATTCGTGTTTTGATACCATTGGTCATGAGTCATTTAGGTTTATTTTTCCCTCGCGTTATTGTGGCGATTTTATACGCATGTATTAGCGGTTATTTACATAATTCCCACCTTGATATATTCGGTACACTGAATATCAAATGGTGAGTACTTAAGAAAAAAGTAGTATGTTAGAATCAAGGACTATTTGTTTTTGGATTTTACAAATACATAAGCAATTTAATTTTATTACTTTCACTTACATATGTCATGTAAGTATTTACCGTAATTACAAAAATATTTCAAAAGTTTGTAAGAAATAGATTGACTACTAAAATCGGCTCCAGAACAATAGTCATGTTAAGATTAACAAATACTTTGATCAAATGAAAATCGAACATTATGTATAAAAATATAATTTTCTTTAGATCTCACTACCATGGACTTTTGATGTTAATGCATCGTTGTTTTCTCAAATATTGTTTGTTACCATAACGCATGTTTTAGTTCGTGACATTTCACAATAGATTAAACATAATTTCATGACAACATTTCCGTGTATACATGACTAGAAACGAAACGGATTCGGTCACGCACGCTTTGGTTCAGGCGCACTCATTCATTTAATTAGCTAATAATATTGATAGAGCTATTCTCAAAGCCGTTGTAAATCAGTGGTTTAGTTTATCTCACACTTCGGCGCTCTAGGTTTAAATCCTGGCATGCAATTTACAAGAAAAATGAGCTTTTTAATATTAAGTATCACTTGGTGTAACAATGATGGAATATATTATGAATAGATATAGGGACACACATTGGAGTCCGTGTTAATTATTGTTTAAAGCGCTTGAAGTCTACCAACCAGATCTTTAACTTCCTCAAGCTGATTGGAGACTGGTAGCCAACATTAGAGCGAAAACATCGTAGATGACTACGATAATAGCACTCTTATTTATAATCAAAAATACCCCTCACCTGCGTCGTTCACAATCGGAACCACGTACTCTCAGCGCTCGTAACAATAGTTCGCTGATATTCTGCCCTACATACCCCGTGTCTTTATGGAAGTCAAAGAAATATGAAAGTACGGAAATGAACATTTCTCATCCCATTCTAAGAGAACGGTGTATTTTCATTAGCGAAGACAATGTCGCTAAAATTTCGCTACCACCGGAATCATGAAAAGGTGTATAAAAGATTAGAATCGTGTTAGAATTGTGACAGTATATTTATACGGTTTTATATATACCTCCTCATTCAGTCATTTACTTAACTTAACTGAATTTCTACAGATCAATAATCTACGTGAATATCATTATAATCATCCCGAAGAGAAAATTTAGAACCATACTTAAGACAGGTTAGCAATTGAAATGTAGCAATTAATTAATAATTATTTGTTGCAATTGATTAGAGCGTTTCTATTACCTATATATTCAACTTTAAAATAAAGTTTTGATATAAATAAATTTAAATTTTAGGATATTTTGACACTTTTGCTATACATACAAATGGGGGTCGAAGCGATTGGACTTTTAAAAAAGTAAGCTGTAATTAAGTCTGCGTGGAAAACTCATATGGTTCGAATTAAAAATCGATTAATATGAAATTTGAAACGGATATTCTGTGCTTCGAATATTTATGTCTTTCCGTTTCAATTTTGACCGGTCGTTTGTAAATGTGCATTGCATTTATGACAGCGGAAATATGATCGTTATATTTGAGGGATATTTGACTAATTATCCATCGCTTAATTTTTTTATTCGTTGTATCGTGTGCTGCTTCGTTTATAGATTGATCACTACATAAATAGTTACTTCTATTATATTATTTAACAAAATATATATTTTTTAATATTATATATAACTTTATTATAACTAAAACATTGCTAATACACAAAAGAACATTGCTAAGGAGGTTTAAGATTATAATAATATTACACATCTTGGTAATATTATCCGCGCATGTATTTCTGATTTCTTTCAGCTATAGTGTCAAAATGTGACGGCCTTTTGACCGTGCTGATTGCAATAAAAAAATGTCGATCGAGTGATCCTGGGTTCAAATCCCAGGTTGGACTTACGTAGACGTAAAATAGGAGTGTGATACACTACTCTACTGTATTGGTGAGCGACTGGATGATAATATACTGACACAATTTAATTTATTTTCGTTCAGAAATATTTTCTGTCGGATAATGATACATTGTTCCCGGGAGAGTGATTCAATTATATTGCCTTTGTATCCGTCAATACATCGCGTCATCACTAGATATAGTTATATATATGTACTAATGTGACGTATGTACATTTTCAACTGTTTTAACATTTATATTTTCACCAGTACATCTATGTATAATCAGTAACAGGAAAAGCTTTGTGCATACTCAACGATACTGCAGGAGTTTAGATTGATGTAGATAAATATTTTATTACGTTTACTCTCTGCGGAGTTGGTGGCGCTGGTAGGCTGTGTTCGTTATTTGAAATGTCTCTCAATAATAAGTAAAATTGACTACAAACTGTATTATATACACAGGATTCAAACTTAAGTGTAATTTTAATAAATTTATCTAACAGGAATTCATTTGAAGTTAACAATTGTACTCTAACGTAGAAATAAAAAATTAGCTAAATATACGAAAAAACAAGCACACTTATGTAAATTTACGACTATTAATCACCATTTTCCGTCTGTGAGGCATTATTATCACCTTACCGATCTTATAGTGTACCTGAAAATACTGACACCTTTGGAGAACACAGTACTTTGAAACATATTCAAATTTTTAGGTCAGAAGGTCTTATATACAAATCGTAAAAACGTAACTTCACGTCTGTAATCCCCGAAGAGGTAGGCAGAGGAATGAAGAACATTTCTACAAATCGGATTATTTAATCAATACATCCATACGTTTCACCAATTGTCTTCGTAATTTTAATTATGTATTATGGCATAAATTTTATGGCAAATAAATTGATGTACAAAACATGTTTACTTAAGTACCAAATGTTCTGTTTACTCGTACTAGTCTGAATATTAAATATGGCGAGGGACCAATACAACTTTCGCTGCGACATCCACTTGTTTAATCACTTTCTTCCATTTTTTACCTTTCACTGTTGATTAACTGAAACGTGCCCTGGGTATGTTTCGTTTCTCTTACAAGGCAAATTGGACAAACAAGGTAAACGTATTTCTAAAATGAAAACAATGCTTTAAAGATTATTTTATGATACGACATGAGAAAGTAGCGGGGCTATTTTTATTACATTGAAGACATATTAAGTGGCGTCTGCAGCCCATTGTCTGAGTCGCGCAGATGTTGTAACTCTAGCAGTCCAGAATTAGTAATTTTTATTTATATTAATAATAATTTTTTTTTACCTTCACGCCTGTAATCCACGAAGAGGTAGGCAAAGGAATGCAGAACACTCCCACGTTTCACCGCATACCTTTTTTACGTCCTACTATGGAATAGGTGGTGAGCCTATCGCCATCTATCGGGCACATATCCAGACTTCGAACCACTACTAGAATTTAAATTTAATTTTAGATTTTCTAGATTTTTTTTCTAGAAAGTTTCTAAATCTGAAAATTTCTAAATTAGAATAATTCTTTTTGTAGTGTTCGACCCGAGAATCGATCCCGGGACGTCCCGATCGGCAGTCGCACTTGCAACCAACACGACCAACGAAGCAGTCGACTTTAAATTGTACCAAATATTAAAATTCACATTATGAAATAAGACGTTAAGATAATATTTAAAATCCAGACAAAATGTAATAAATAGTCTTCTATTTAATATGTAATGAATAGTAAGCTTGTCTTTATGTCACAATTATTATCTTATTGATATTCTAAAAGATAAAAAAGTCTGTTAATGCAAATGTATTAATGCTTCACGTTTAGACGATCATTGTTTATGAGTTGTGACATTTTGTGTATTTTTATTAGATGCGTTCTCATGTAGCTCTACGAAGCGAACCATTCAATTCGATTAATATAGATGTGGTGACGAATTGGAATTACTTTAGCAACGCAGCCGATATTCGCGGCTATTGTTGGCTGGTTAATGGAAAATTGAATTAGCACTTTTCGAAAAGCACTTTGCAATCAATAAGCTCCTTGTTATGGATTCCTGGCAACATACCTACATACGTATTTAGCACATCATTTAGTTTATTAACCAAAGAATGTACAAAAAAAAGATTTAACATCTTTAATATAAATATATTCATTATATAAGAAAAAAAATAGTAGTTATGTATTACAACATATCAAACATTATGTAGATTATAAGTTAGTAAGGTCTAGGGTCTCTCCTGAATAAATAACAGGGTTAAGGCCATACGCGCCGATGTTGATCAAGTGTGGATTGTGATGTGATCAAGTGTGGATTTTTTTTTCCGAGAAGCTCTTTTTTCATTTTTGGAAAGAGATAATAATCACTCGGAGCCAGGTCTGGACTATAGGGTGGGTGATTTAAAATATCAAAGCCTACCTTATGCAGGGCAGCCAGTGCAATACGGCTCTTGTGTACCGGCGCATTCTCGTGCAATAGCAGGACACCTCTGCTTAATTTTCCTCTGCTTTTTTTTTTTGATGGCTTTTTTTAACCGCTCCAAAATTGTTGCATAATATTCCCCAGTTATAGAGACCCCTTTATCTTTATTAACGAAATTCCTCCTGAAACCCAAAAGACTGTCGCTATGAATTTTCCGACCGACCGTGACACCGTAAAAAACTTAGGAGCTGGTGCACCCTTTTTATACCACTGCATGGTGTCTTGTTTAGACTCAGGTTCATAATGGTAAATCCAAGTTTAATCACCAGTAACAACTCGATTTAGTACATTACCATTGTCTTCTCCACAGAGGTCCAAAAACGTTCAAGAAAATTCAACGCGCTGTTGTTTTTGCGGCGGTGTGAGCATTCTCGGCACCCACCGCCCTAATCTTAGTCATCCCAAGATGATCATGCAGAATTTTAAAAATGGTTGTATCCAATATTTCAACCATCAAACTGTTTTTCTTTAGCCGACCAATTTCCAATACTAACTTTTCGTCTTTCGCTACAATTTCCGGAGTGGTCACCTCAACAGTACGTCCTGGTCGTGAGTCGTCTTCAAGTAAATGTTTGCCTTGCTTAAAAAGATTGTGTCACTTGTAAACCATCGTTTTTCCAGGGCAAGACTCTCCGTAAACCGATGACACCTCTTCCATTATGATTTGCACAGACTTTCTTTGCTTTGTAAGGAACTTAATTACGAAATTTATGTAATATATAAATTTTATAATTAAGTTCCTTAAATATATTATATTTTCTTCCGGGTTATGTTGTTAAATCGTCGGTAGTTTTGTAACTAATGATGCAATTGTTTTTTTTGCGCCCAGACAAGTTTGGAAAAGGGCTACTCTTCGGAGATGCGCGGGAGGGTGGTGGTGAATGCTCTAAAGATAGCATCCCACTACGCCCAGCCGCAGTGGATATGTGGGACTCACTAAAAAAAATGGGGACCTAGGTGCGTACCCACTAAACGCCACCTTGAGGTTGGCTTTGACCATAGTGGTCTTTAAGTCTTCATCGGATGCGACCCCCTCTTGGGTGATCGAGGGGGCGCTAGCGGAGCTTCCTAGGCAGCATCCGCATGGTATTTACCATTGATGTGTTGAAGGTTGGGGGCTTGTGTAATTTGAGGGATGAACACTAACGGAAAGGGTGGATTTTTTT
>DWEJ01003801.1:0-10157 GCA_018245835.1 Mysoria sejanus stolli | reverse complement strand
TCTGTTCAGTATTAATCCTTATGTAAATAAATGCTTTTTTAGCTTTGCCATTTAATATAGATCAAAATGGTCCTTTAGACTATATAAATCAAACAAATACTTTAGAAGATATTATAGATATAAAATTATACTCCACCCAACAAAATATTACCTACGCAAGCCAGGGCTCCATATGACACGTCGAGCTGGTGTCCGCGCCGCGCTCCTTGGTCCTCATCCCTACCTCGCCAGGTTATTTTTTCTAGGTATTTGGTGTTTTTCATTTGTTAGTGAAGCAACATATAGGCTACGTTTGATCCTAGAATTCCCACGAGGTGGTTATTTACGCGGGGAGAACTTTGTGACTATACTGATTTCAATGTGGGCGAAGCCGCGGGCATTAGCTAGTATATTTATATGTATATATATGTACTGTATCAGCCGTCTGGTTACCATACAAGCTCTCTTGATGCTTAGTTTGGAATCAGATGGCTGTGAGTGGATATGTCCTAAGATATTTATTTATTTATTTAAAATCATTTAATGAGATAACAAATATAACTTTAAAAAAGTGCTTAATCTGCACCTTTCTTGTGGTCAACCATGTTAGAGTTTGTCCTAGTGGCTGAGAGATTCTGTATAATTTTTTGTGTGGGAGTGTAGTCTATTTGTGATATTTCAGTTGTTTACAGTTGACTTAGTTTTTTATTAAATAAATTACACTAAGCCTGTATCAATATTGTGGGGGGGAAAAATTTGTTTAAGATCTCGTTTAATTTGAACATGATGCAACCTCATATAACATCAAGCCTGTGTTACCGGGGGGGGGGGTTAGGAAGAAGAGTGTACAGAGAATACAGTTAACTATTATTTTTTACCAATGAATAGCATCATGTGTATGCTAAACTATAAATGCATTAGATACTAATTATACTGCCTTATTGGTGGTGCAAGAATGTACTGGGATCATATCACTGGTCAACCACAATTGGACCTTTCTAATAATGGCTCAGTGTCTGAATATCTGCCTGATGTTTTGCAATAAGTTCATAATTGATTCCATAGTGGGATATAAACATAACTAGTGATATGTGGGACTCTACTGGATTCCACTGCCTACCTTTTCAGGGATTACAGGTGTGATGTTATTTCTTTACTATTTACTGTGACTCATACTGATATGGTAACTGGATTATTGGTACTCAAAAGGGTACTACTGAATTAAATTAAGTCTTATTAATAATTAGTGCAAATCGAACAAATTTTCATATACATATAGTGCCATGTCTGAAGTTCTATTCAAAATAGGTTACTCATATTAATTGGAGGTAGCATCAGCACTGCCACTGCCATGCCACTGCATTTGTTGATTAATTGTGTCATCATTTAATTTCAGTGTCAACATGCAGATATACCATCAATCATATTAGATGTGTTTTGTATACTGGATGCTGAAACATGTACAGATGTGCAGAATGAAGAGAGGACTAATTTTTGTACAATGGTCAGAGAACTAGAGTCATTCATGTCGGACAAATTGTTAAAAGAAAGATTAGAAATAGATACCTTGCAGGATGTTGGAACGTTAAAGAGCAAGATATTTTATACTAAATTTATCAAGATTAAAACAAAGTTATAGTAAGTGATTTTACTTAAATGGTTTTTTTGCTCATCTATAATCAAATAAGAAATGAAAATGTATCATCTTTTTTCAGCTACAAACAACGTAAGTTTAATTTATTTCGTGAAGAAAGTGAAGGATATGCTAAGTTAATAGTTGAATTGAATCAAGAAGTTACAGAAAACACAGAGTGGAAGACTTTGCTTGAAATTATTCAATCACTTATAGGTAATTAAGAGCTATTTATAAAATCAGTTAAATTGTTTAGAACTTCATTAAGTACAATATTAAGAATGTGTGAACAATTCTAATAATAACTTATTATTTTTCAGGTTGTTTCAATTTGGACCCTAATAGGGTTTTAGATATCATTTTAGAATCCTTTGAGGCAAGACCACATTTAGACAAATTGTTCATATCTCTCATTAAGAATTATATGGGGGATCCTCAAGTTATATCAGAAGTTTTAGGATTTAAACTTAGTAATATGGACGTTATAGAAAATGATAGAGAACCTCCTCCATTGATGACCGTCATAGCTTTATTATTACAACATCAAGTTATATCCCTAGATGACATATACCCTTGGGTGAGTCGATAATTCTATACATGTTAAGATTCAATATGATATTATATCTGTTTCATTGATTTTGTGTTTAATTTATATTTATCTTCAGCTTCGTCCTGATGATTCAGTAATGGCCAAGGAAGCTGATAAGGAATTAAAACTAGTGCAAGATTTTATTCGTAAGCTAAATATTGTATCTACCAAGGGACCACAAGGTAATGGACCAACCGAAATTATTGAAGAGAAAACTGATCCTCAGGTATAAATTAAGATTTGTATCCTAATGTATTCATATAATAAAAAGTAAAGAGCATCCAAGCTTACCATTACTTTAGGTACAATCTATTTCATACTTGTATTACAATTTGCAAGTAAATACATATCTGATCATTTAATTTTTTTTATGTGCAGGAGTACTGGAGCAATCAAAAGTTAGTGCTAGGTGAGGCATTACTAAAAGTTACAGCTTGGAATGAATTTGCAGCCTTATCTGCACGTCTGCCAACAACTAGTATGGCTCCTAGACCGGCTTTGGCTCTGTGTAGTATGCTCAATGCTTTGGTCGAACCTTTGTACAGAAAGTAAGTATTCATTTTGTGTAATAATGTTTTATTTTATTTATTGAATTTAAGCATATCACAGAAATCAAGTTAAGCTTAAGCTTTGCTTTAATTGTATATATATCTAGTGTTTATAACTTTTGAAATAGGACATATAAAAAATTTTAAATGATGCACAAAACAGTGTATACCCAAATTATTGACTATCCTTTTGTGAAAATAAAGTATACATTAATAAGTTTTAGGGAATATTGAACTTACTCAAGTTAGCCTTCTAAGAATAATTTCTCATTATTACAACACATTACCACATAGTTTATTTAATTATTTATTTACAAAATATAAAGATTTTCATTCAGATTTAAAGTTTATTTAATTATTTATTTACAAAATATAAAGATTTTCATACCAAGCTACAAGTATATAAGTGGCATTAGAATGTCCTTTTATAAATAAGTAGTTACCTAAGAGTCTTATTGTTTAACATTTTTCTAAATTTTTTAAAAATAGTACAAGTATGATATTATGAGTAAAGTAGTTCACTTTCAGATGTAATATATCATTGATACCATTTGCATAAACATTTTTGACCAGAGCATTATTTTATTTTCAGCCATTGTCGAGTAGCACCAAAAATTATCGGCAAACCAGTTCCACCATTGAAATCAAGTCTGGCACCTGCAGCTTGTAGAACATTCAAAGACATGTGCGAGACTGTGATACCAGCTTTAATACTGTTGGGGCCATCACTACACTATGACCCAATATTGATGTACAAAGTGAGGCTAATCAACAATTACCATACTTTGAGCACTTCTGTATGAGTAGAATATGGAAATAATTAAATTTGTTAAATTTTAGATCATTCGCATATTGAGAACCTCTCGCTCTTTAAAAGAAGATCCATTATATCATGAAGCTCTTACTGTATTAGACACTGCGATACTGCCAGCTCTTACTCTAATGGAGGGTAATTGTTGTATGGCCGAGGAGGTTTACACTTTGCTTAAGTTGTACCCATATCAATGCCGGTAGTTACTTCATTTTATTTTTCAAAGTATTATTTTATCAAACGTCACTATTTATAAAAGATGTTACTCCTTTTAGTTACTGCCTGTATTCGCGTTGGAAGAACGAGTCTGGTGAACGCATACCATCTTTAATGCGCGTTCGTGGCAATTCTCTGCAACGTATAAAGCATATAATGAAACGAGTTTCCAAAGAAAACATTAAACCACAGGGGCGTCTTATTGGGAAATTGTCGCACGCGGCACCTGCTTTCCTTTTCGATTATATGCTTCTTCAAGTAAGTCAACATTTTTTTGTATGATTTTTACTAATTTGATAATTTAAAAATCGATTAACCAAAAGAAAAAAGATAATAGTGGTCTTTAGAACGTACCGGAATAAATTTCTTTGAATACAAAATACAAAAATTATAAAGTTCTGCCTAGATATTCTGGTCTGGAGAATATAAATTTAGAAAACTTTGCTTTCTACAATACTAAATCCAAACTTTTGCTGTGAAATAATTCAGTTTCCTGTTTTATGAGCATTTGGCATTGGTAACAGTATAAACCCCCCTCCTCACCCTACGGCCGGGTAGGTGAAGCGGTTGTTATAAGTGGTAACGTGGCGCCAAATGCACAGATACAAACGTACGACAACCTGATCGGGCCGGTGGTGGAGTCGCTGAAATACCTGACGTCGCTGTCGCTGGACGTGCTGGGCTACTGCCTGGTGGAGGCGCTGGGCGCGCGCGGCGCGGGCGGCGGCGCGGCGCACCCCGCCTGGTTGCAGGCGCTCGCGGCCTTCGCCGGCGCCGCCTTCAAGAAGCACAATATCGAGTTGACGGCGCTGCTGCAGTTCGTCGCCAATCGCCTCAAGGCGCATCAGAGGTATGCATACTTTATTATGAGGTTTTCTGAAAACGAGAGTGGATCGGTTAGGGAAAGGAAAAGTAATTTAACATTTGCTTTAACTGACTGAAGTGAATAAAGTCAGCAATCTTTTTTGATAACCGCAATGATGTATGACAGTTTAGTTTGAATGTCATGAGTGAATGAATGACCTTAATGAATCATTTTATGAAAATCTCGTATATAAAATACAAATAAACATAAAAATACCCAAGTTTCTTTGGCAGATACCTGTACAATGTAGAATTCGATCTCACATGTTATTAAGGATCAAACATCAGATTATAGTTCGCCGTTTGTATATATTTTCCCATGAATTTTTCATAAAATGAAATGATAAACTAATGTTTATTAAGTTTTAGTTATTATGTTCTTTGCAGCCAAGATTTGCTAATTCTAAAGGAAATCGTACAAAAGATGGCCGGCATAGAGGCGGCCGAGGAGATGACTCCTGATCAATTGGAGGCTATGGCTGGTGGCGAACTCCTTAAAGGAGAGGTAATAAAAATAGGGGAACAGCCAAAATTGACAGAATTGTGAAATAAGATGTAATTGAATACTAAAAAACAATAAATTCGTATTAAAACAAATAACAACATGTTTACCAGAGAATTTTTAGTATTACTTATTTTACCAATTTACAGGCTGGATATTTTTCTCAAGTGCGAAATACGAGACGATCTTCTGCAAGGCTGAAAGACGCTGTTGTAGGCAATAATCTAGATATTGCCTTATGCATTTTGTCTGCACAACAAAGGCATTGCTGTGTTTGGAAAGGTATCATGTCATGTTCATAATCATTAAATAATTTTACAATGTGTGGATGGTTGAGTGGTTGCAAGGGATACTGTGGATCGTGAGGATTTGGGTTCTATCCTCGAGTCTGGTACTATTGATTTTTTTAACTTGAAATACCGTGTAGTACCTCAGAGAATCTGTGCCTTGTGTATGGTACTGAGCTAATGGACTTATTTCATAATAAGGCTTATAACTTAACTTGTGAAGCAATAGAATGTACTATTCTCCTCTGGCTACATTTTCCGGCTTTGCTTTAGTTAAATTATTTTAGTTTCTGTAACCATAGTCTATGTATTACTTTTTGTTGATTGTTTTTTAGAGTATGCTGAAGATATCCCAACACCTGGTGAACCTCCAGGATCCCAATTGAAAGTTGTGGGTAGATTGGCTGACCAGTGCCAAGATGCTCTGGTGCAGCTTGGCACTTTCCTTGCGTCCTCTCACGCGCCAGACGAGTACGCCGCCAGGCTGCCTTCCTTACAGGTAAACAGTAAACACTGGTTATTGTACAATGAATGCAGTTTGAAAGAGTGAATAAATGAATTCAATAAATGTAAAATGAAATGATGTAATTTGAATATGACAAATATCAGTATATACAAAGACATTGAATGACAAATATCAGTATATACAAAGACATTGAATGACAAATATCAGTATATACAAAGAAATCTTCATAATATATTTATTTTAACAGGAGCTTCTCCGTGATTATCACGTTGATGCCGATGTGGCTTTCTTCTTGCACCGTCCAGTACTGACTCAAAAGATAGCCGCTAAAGCTGAGTATTTGAGAAAAAACTCAGATAGTAAAAGTGATACATTGGAGAAAAGCATTGAACGATATACACTGGCCTCACAGGAAGCGTTAGAGCCCATAATTAGTTCAATAACACCGCTACTGCCCGCCAGGGTCTGGGAAGACATTTCGCCTGAGTTTTACGTGACTTTTTGGTGAGTAATTAATTAGCAGCACAGTTTTTAATTATAAAAATCAGAAAATATTATTGTCATATTTTTTATATTTGTATTATTTAATTTCTACTTTATTATATAACCATATCTACGCGATAGCTTGAACTAAACATGTGGAAATTGAAAACGGTACCACGAACGCTGTTTCTTTTATTGAAGTGATGTGATCAGTAATAATTAAGTTCAGGAATGATCGTAAAGTTAAGTGTTGTATATTATATAGGTCGTTATCAATGTACGATCTTCGCGTACCGGTGGAGAGTTACGAAAGGGAAATAGACCGTTTGAAGACCGCTGCAACGACGGCCGCTAAAGATACCTCACAAGGAAGCAAAGGGAAAAAGGAGCAGGAACGTTTTAATACCCTCATCGATAAGTTACAGGTACATACATGTAATATTGTGAATTATATTACATGATTTTTTACTATAGTCAACACATACAATGAATGAATAAAATTTATACATTGAGAGTGTGTAAGAAGAAATACTGGGGATAAATAGTTAAATGCTCCAATAAATTATATGCTTCGTTGGTCGTGTTGGTTGCAAATGCGACTGCCGATCAAGGGGTTCTGAGTTAAAATGGTTTCCAAATCCCGGGTCGGGCGTTATTGGAATTTGCTCACTTAAATTTTCTAGTAGTGGTCCGCAGTCTGGATATTTGTGCGCGGCGTACGGCAATATGCTTAAGCATTACTACCTGCTCCATGGTGGGACGGGAACGGAACTGATAACACGTGGGCGTGTCTTACACTCGCCCACCTCTTAGTCTAAGAGGATTACAGCCGTGATGTTACGTTAAATTGAGTAAAATTATAGAAATGATTGTTTTCGATAACAAATAATGTAAATGTCGTATTTAAAAATGCGTATGCTAGTTTCAAAAAATAGCGTGGCACTATCGTGATAGTATATATTAGTGTGTGTGGAGGCGGGCCGTGATGCTGTGTGGCGCGCAGGACGAGCGGCGGCGGCAGGAGGAGCACGTGGCGCGCGTGGCGGCGCGGCTGCGGCGCGAGAGCGGCGGCTGGTTCCCCGCGCGCGCCGCCAAATCCGCGCGCAACGAGGCCGTCACTCGCCTCATGCAGCTGTGCCTGTTCCCGCGTTGCGTGTTCACGGCCGCCGACGCGCTCTACTGCGCGCAGTTCGTGCACACCGTGCACGCGCTCAAGACGCCCAACTTCTCCACGCTGCTCTGCTACGACCGGGTGAGCCGTCCTCGTAGTCTACCGACTCTCGTTTTCGTTGGCACGAAGGTGTAAATAAAAAATAAGTGCTTGTAAAAAGTACATGAAAACGTAAAAAATGTTAACTAGTGTTATACCAATATTAGGAATATATTGAAAATACCAGTGTGGTGTTACCGATTATTTTTTTCCGTGTGACGCGTACTGGCTTGTATCAAAGTGTCGTCAATGTTAATTGTTGACGGGTCCGAACGTACGCTTGCAGCTATTCTGCGACATAACGTACTCGGTGATGTCGTGCACGGAGGGCGAGGCGGCGCGCTACGGCACGTTCCTGTGCAAGGTGCTGGGCACGGCCATGCGCTGGCACGCCGACCGCGCCGCCTTCCACCGCGAGTGCGCGCACTACCCCGGCTTCGTCACCAAGTACCGCGTCTCCAATCAGTTCACCGAGGCCAACGACCACGTCGGATACGAAAACTACAGGTACTGCTGCTTTTACGTAAAATGATTTTATCTAATTTGCTTTCTCCCACCACGACAACACTTTAGGCTTATGTGTCCTATATTTATAACTTATAAATATACAATGAAAATATCTTAAAAAATTTATTAATTTTTATATTTTGCAGACATGTATGTCATAAGTGGCACTACAAAATCACAAAAGCCATGGTGGTCTGCCTGGAGTCCGGCGATTACGTGCAGATTCGTAATTCTTTGATTGTGCTTATACGTGTACTACCTCATTTCCCTGTTTTGGCAAAACTGGCACAAATCATTGAAAGAAAAATTGAAAAGGTAATTTTTATAGTTTAGCCCTTTAGGTTTAATGATTGTGAATATGATGTAATAAAGACCTTTTTCAGGTAAAAGAAGAAGAAAAAACACAAAGACCAGACCTGTACGTATTAGCAACAGGTTATAGTGGCCAATTACGCAACAAAATGCCAAACATGATGAGGGAAAGTGATTTCCATCAGGTGAGCTTTTGCACCAAAAGTGTGTATTCCCTTAAGCAATGTTTATGTTATTTGTAGTTACATATTTTGTTTAGTAACATATTTTGTTTAGTCAAAAAAACGTTTTGTTTGTTATGTATAGTACTTTTTCAAATAGGTTCAGTTCCAAAATCTTGCTCCTGAATGATTAGTGATCGACCGACTTCTATACTTGTGCGTGTACATGTGTCCGTTCGCCCTAGATCGTGAAGCAAGCCAGCGAGCTGAAGGCGGGCGCAGCGGCGGGCGCGGCGCCGGGCGTGGGCGCGGCGCCGCGCGAGGAGCCGGCCGCGCGCGCAGAGCCCGACGCCGCGTCGCCGCCGCACGCCGTCGGTGAGCCTGCCGCCGCGCGGACTCCTCGCAGCACATTCTTACCATCTTCGTCGTATTTAGACCTTTATTCATTTACTATCGTGTAAATAATATTGCTAGGTTTAATTGTCCAGTTAATAGTGAATTTCACACATTCCGGATTAATACTAGACAAGGATGCAGAGCGCTATCTGGCTGGTATCTCAAGAAATCGAGCAAACAAAATTGATATTGATGACGTTTTTTTCCATCCGTTTCATTATGATATAGTAACAGATACAATTCATTTTTACATATTCCAACGAAAGTACTAATTACGTTGGTAATTTATAGATTAATTAATGCGTTCCATAATTTAATCTTATTTTAGAGACAGATAAAAAGGAATCACGTAACAGTACCAGTGACAGACGCCGCGAGGAACCCGAGCGGGAGAAGGACAGCAAACGAGAATCACGATCGTATGTATTATTTTTCCTTTTTTTGAATTTTAATTCACCTGTACTGCAGTTGTGTTTAAATGTAATCCAAATCAAACCAGGTATTTTAAACTGTGATATGAAGGCGGAATACAAAATATTTTTTTATCGGTATTATATCTATGCAGTGCAAAACAAATTGCTATAGTCTAGTATATTTTGTTACCGTATAATAGAACGTTTTGTTAGACTCACTATTTGCTGTGCCCTGTATTACTTGCCGACTTAAACATAACCATTTTATTAATTCCCCTCCATAATATTTATTTAAGTAAATATTGTGTTACATACAAAATGAGATGATATCTATAATATAGCATAAACTTCTCTTTTATCATTATTAATATTGATATAGAATTTTTACACTTTTAGAACAATCAAGGACAGAAATAAGGATGAATTAAGAAATAAGGACCGCTCGCCAAGGGACCGTTCTCATAGAGTGAGTATTACAGAACAAAAAATAGGGATTTTCTTAAATCAGACCGCTACTTGTTTTTTGCTGGTTGGTTAATGGTTACCAAACCACTATGCTCGCTGTTAATGAAGAATAATGTGTTGTTCAATCTGGTTTATAGTATGTTCAAACCTCAAGACATTAAGTGATTTTTACATACAAAATATTATTTCTCGTTAGTTGTATTTTTAAGTAAATATTGGGAACATGATATTTTATACCGCAGTGATAGCCTAGTGGTTTGAAATTCGACCTCTCACGCCGGGAGACCGGGTTCAAATCTCTGGCGCGCACCTCTT
>DWEJ01003800.1:0-10157 GCA_018245835.1 Mysoria sejanus stolli | reverse complement strand
ATGTCTCCCTTTACCACACCCTTCAAACCAGAACACAGCAGCGCTTAACACTGCTGTTATAAGGCAGAAATAGGTGTAGAGGTGGTGCCGCCGGAGTCGAACCACAGAGGGTTCTACCACCTTCTGGTCGTGTTGGTTGCAACTGCCACTGTCGATCCGGAGGTCCTGGGTTCAAATCCCGGGTTGGGCACTATTGGATATTTCTAATTTAGATATTCTATAATGGTTTGGAGCGAGGATTTTTGCGTGGTGTATGGCAATAGGCACACCACCTATTCCATGTACCACATATATGTACCACACATAGACATAATTGGTGAAATGCGGGAGTGTACTAAACTCCTCTGCCTACCTTTTCGGTGAATACAGAGGTAACGTTACCTTTACCTGCAAAAAGATTATTACTTGCAACACCGAGCAAAAAGATTACAATTTTTTTATTAATGATTCATGACTGTGTAGCATTATCATCAACATTATCATCATCTGCCGCAGTCCACTGCTGAACATTGCCCATATTTAATCCCCATGCTGGGTATTCGAATCAAGGATCCCGGAGCCTAGCATCGTGCACTGTTTTAAATACAAATTCTATGCATGTTTAATATTATATTTGTACCCGAATCTGATTAGAAAGGTCTATATCGGATAATAAGTCGATACAATGATAATTGGACACCATCTGGGATTGGAAAGTTAGATAAAATTGGGTTCACCAGGTGCACTTCGCCAGTGCCGGTAAATGGGCAATTCTCTTCATATTGAATGGCGAATTTTGCAGCACAAGACATAAAGTATGAGTGGTGCCTGAGACGTACCCAGCCGGAAACTATACGCCAATTTTCTTGGGGATTATGATGTTAACGTAATTAAAAAAATAAGAATAAAAGAAAGAAAATGTTTCTCCCTCACAACGACTACGTGTAGTAAGAAGTAAATAGATTAGCAATGAAAAAATAAGGAGGAAAACAAAAGAAAGTAAAATAATGTTCAATAATGTACATTTAAATAAGGTATTTAGCACATCGATATCAACCCTTCTATCGTTCCACTGGTTACCAACATGGATCTTCTCTCAGAATGAGAGGTTTAAGGCCATAGTCTGCCACGCTGGCCAAGTGCGTGTTGGCAGGCTTCACACACCTTAGAGAACATTTTTATTCGTTTTGGAGGTCTCAAGGTGTGCAGGTTTCCTCACGATGTTTTCCTTCACCGTTATAGCAAGTGATATTTAAATATATAACGCACATCTTTAAGAGGCGCGCGACAGGGATTTTAACCCGGTCTACCGGAGTGAGAGGTCGAATTTAGCACATCTATGTAAAAAGAGGTTGAAAATAGGTTAATAAGTATTAAACTGGTAAATTACAGTAGCACTATTAGAAGCAGAGATAGCCTAGTGATTTTAAAGTCAGCTTGCATGCCAGAGGTTCTAGGTTTAATTCTTACCAGTAGCACGCACGACTCTATAAAAATGTGTGTTATAATATTAAATATCACTTGCTATAACGGTGAGGGAAAATATTGTGAGTAAACCTAGCATACATTAAACTTTTTCGTACGAAATATTCTCTAGGGCCTATGGAGTATGCCAACCGGCACTTGACCAGCGTGGCAGATTGAATATAGTCTTAACTCATACTCCGAGAGGAGACCCAATATCCAGCAGTGAATCGATGATAACATAGAATAACGAACAGAACAATTGTTCATTTTAACTCATATAACTAAAATAAAATCTAAATATTTGATTTCAATATAAATAAATAATAATACTTGAATCTTGTCTGTAAAAACAATTTCATCAACTGTTATTGTCATTAGTGATAGCCAATACAAATATGGCTGTGTGTGCGGCGGCGAACAAACGTTGTTATGATCCACCAACTGTCACAAGTTACAAACAATAAATTGTTGTTACAAACGAGACACGAAAACCGTTAGTGCGAGTACATCAGTGCGGTCTAAGCAAACGTTACTGAAAATACTTAATACCTCCCGTAATTGTCTTCTGAAAGTATACGTACCCACTCCGTGCTCTATTTTCTTGCTATTTGTTTCGAAATACTGGAAAATGAGAAATACTCTTGTTCTAGTTCCCTTGTGTATTGGACTTACTTCCGGATTTATTGTTCCCACTTCTACAACCTCTGAAGTAAGTAATAACGTCTCAAAGTACAATATTTTATAACTGGAAAACTAATAGAATACTTACGGACTGTTGTTCAATAACTCTCCGCGAATAACTTTTTTCCGTTTGGTAGAGTTCTTTATATATCACGTTCATAACTTTTCAATCATCATCAGCCTAAGTTCACTGCTGGCCACAGGTCTCTCCTCAACAGTTTTTGCCCTTAATCGTCATGCTGGACAAGCAGAATGGCGATGGCAGAGCACAGCTTCTCGCATGGCTTACGCTACTGCCGGGACATTTAAACATGCCTACGTACGCTACGTCTTACCGTAATTGACTAGCGCCGGCCTCAGACCAGCATATCAGCATAAGCAGTATCTCAGCATAAGGTTGGGAGTTTTCTTTCGCAATAAAAAGAATAAAAAAACTATTTAAGCAATGTGTGAATACTTTAAAACTAAATTTGCACCGTTCGTTTATATCTCATAATAATTATTCCATGACGTAATGTCTCTTGCGGTAGGTGGAGTAACAGTTTTTAAAACTATTATATAGATTTAAAAAAAACTCGCGCTTTGGATGCAGTTTTTTCAGGAAAGAAAAAAGTTGCTTTTCATAAAATCGGTCAGGTAAAGATTTTAGAAGTTATTTCAATAGAAATATTTTGAAACAGATATCTCTCGAACATTGGTACCATTCAACGCAGGGTTTTGCGCTTGCACCTGATGAGTTGTAAGATAGGATAGGTCGAATCAATTAAAAGTATACAAAAAATATGTTTGAGATTTCTCAAAAATCTATCTAGCCGAACAAATTTTTTATATGTCCTTTATGGGTAACACTAACCTATAAAATGCCTCTGACCATGTTTCGACCGATCAAAGCATTCAAAAGTTATGAAAGTTTTACATACGTACATAGTTAAGCACACGTACCCATATATTCATATCATTGTAAAAAATAGTCAGAAAGAGTACTTAGGATGTCAAAATATTGTAATTTGGTAAAAACCTGATCTTCGAATTTTCTGGAGCAAACAATAACTTCAAATAAAAATTGAAAGTAATATTATTTTAAATGGTAAGATATGTTTATAATTTTATTCTGTTATTATAAACGATAATACAGTTAAAATTAAATACGCAAAGGGAACTCACTACATTCTCTGTGTAACGTAAAACCTATTTCTATGAACAGGTATATTCTACGTAATGTATTTTTAAATGATAATGAATTTCTTAATTTTCTTATAACAAAATGTTAGAAATAACTTTATTTTAAATTGTCAAAATAAATATTTTGTTACAGATAAATAAAATCGTACGTGAATCAATAGTAGGTAACTGGACTGAAGGAGCAAAGATAGACACATCGATAAATTCGGATAATGTGCATTCATACAATATTAATGAAGACGTAGTTACAAAAGAATTATATAATCAGAGTTTAGATGATGACAAGAATATAAACGAAAGATCCTATATCATAGTCAATCAGCGATGGAAGAAAATACCATACGAAAATCATTTAGTTGATACTAAGGAATCAAGTCTAGACTTTTACATTAATGTTTCAAAATTGTCATCTACTTTAAATACTATACACGATACTAAAAGAAACCCCAAAAATAACTTGAGCATAAAAGAACAAAATGTGATTGAAAATAAAAAAAATACAAACAAAAATTATTTTCCTCCTACTTATCATCTACATAATAGTCCTTTTCCTAATCGTGAAAGTTACATGGACCATCACATAAAAAACAAGGATTCTAATAAACAAAGGGAATTTTTGGAATTTATGGAAGCATCTGTCTTAAGTTCCGAAATAAAAAATGCTAAATATACGCAAATGAACCAAAACAAAATTCCAGAGAATATTAGAAGTAATAACAATAATTTATCGATTTATAACTACACAAAACATGCATATAAGAAATATTTAAAGGATCTGAACAAAGTAGATGACGACATTGTCGCTAACAATAACAAGAAAGATAAAATTTACAGTGATATCAGAAAAAATGATTTACTTTTTAAAGATAAGATATATGACTTACAAGATAACTTTAACGAAGATTCCTTATGGGCACATAAATTATACCAACTTACATTAGAAGAGCAAGAGAAACAATCTTTACAAAACCGTAATAATACAGATTTAAAACATTTCAAATATTGCCAGCAATGTACTGAGAAGGCTAAACTAGGGAAATTAAAAAAACATATGGATAAAGAGTGTAAGTGTAAATGTGGAAGATACATACATTTAAAAGGACCGTCAGTATTTGAAGATTAGATGGACAAAAGGTGGGAAAGGTTTATAAAAACAGCTCAGTGGTTAATGAATGTGTTTTTTTATTGATGTCATTGTATACATATACATACATTATGTATATGCGTCACTCTTTGTAATTAAATAACGTAATACATAATTTTTATCACTATGTCTTCAATTAAAAATATTTTAATACTTTTTTCGTATTTGTGAAAGCTACTAAATATACTTCTTGTTATGTTTTATCAATTGCCAGCTAAGACTAATTCACTTAAAGTTTTTCTCAAGTAAAGTTGATTGATGTGCGTTATTGCGAACTTTTCCTGGTAATTTAGCAAAGGTTTTATTGCAGACATGTTCATTGAACACCTGACTGTCTTGAAATACTGACACACAGTTAAATAAATTCCAATATGTCAACATAGGCATAAAGTATAAATATAAGCATATTGAAAGTTTAGCATGATAAATAGGAACTGCCTTCTAGAATCTTTAAAGATTATTACTGCTTTTAGTCTATTTTACATGCCCGTCGTCGTCCCCTATCTGCTGACCTTAGTGACATGATGGTGCTATTGTGGTATGAAATTCAAAAGTGGCTGAGTGTGGGGGGCAGTATGACGGCGCCGTGGCAGACCGTGATGTAAGCGTTCAAAGCTATCTCAGATGCAATCGCTGCGTCCGTGGCGCGGCGCTGCGCGGAGAGATGGAATGCAAACATCGTGCGAGATGTACAGATAGCCGATACAGATGATCACGGCTTACGAAAACAGTACTGGAAACGTCAGGAACACATGTTTCATAAAAATAATGAAACCAGATCGAGAAAAGACAGAGAAAGGAAAGACTAAAGTAGATACTGTACGGATGCAGATGAAGGGCGGAGATGATGAATGAAGGTCCTGAATTCAAATTGTGTTTAAAACGCAATATGGAAAGCACTGTAAATTAAGTGTGAATTATGAAAATGTGGTCGTTTTGACCGTAAAAATTTTGACCGTAATAAAATGTTGCTATTAGTATTCAACTGTATTGCTTAGTATTCAACTGTAAAGGTAAAATGATAAAAGATTTGGCAGAACATACCACCTTATCAATACATATTTATAACAAGTATGACTAGATATAATTTACTGACGAATTTGAATCAAAACATTTGCCAAGTTGACAAGCAGCAAGTAGTTGGAAAGTATTACATGACAAGTTCGATTTATTTCTTCCAGAAAATTTAATTCACCGACTTTTTTTGCCGTATTTGTTGAGGGAGATGACTTCGCTCGGACTTACATTGTTCGAAAATATTTGTGCTTTCAAGTTGACTATTTTAGAAGAAGAAATATGTTTTCGTTTTTACTAGCATGTACATATATTTCAGTTTGGTAACACAACACATGACTGTGACACAGCATAAGAAATATACACTATGATTTTTATTTGTCTATAGGTAATAAATTATAAAAAATTATCGTTTTTATTATATTCAAATATTTTTTTAAATGCTTTGGTTAAATGTCACAAATGGACACATTAAAAACTTTTTGATTTGTGTGCAATTAGCTAAACATATCTAGAACAGTCTATTTTAACTAATTGGCGAAATCGTGTTGAAAATTCTTCAAAATGCATTCCGATTCACTCGTCGCACACTTACCGACTTAAATATTTATCAACACAATAAGAAGATAATTTCAACATTTAAATCGGGGGTAGTTTGAAATTCTTCAACAGGTTCGTAAGTTTGAAACTCGAGTTTGACGTCGAAAAGCGTCTCTCAAAATCTCGAGATGTGCATATTTTATTTCGCATCTGAAAACTCTGCCAAGGAGAATTCCCACGCGGGTCCTATTTAATTATGTAGATGTGGATGATCGTACCCATTTACTTACTTTATGACGGTATAAACGACCCTCTTGAGTTTGACAATGCCTTATTTATTTTTATACTGCTAATTTTCATCTATTTGTCCTCCTTAAAGAGATCTGCAGCATACCCTTTGATATCAGGCTTTGTTGATTTCAAAAATATTTGGTACGGTAATGGTTTTCGGATGAATCTTGTTAGACTTGATACTATAATAATACTTTAAAACGCGTTGCTTTTTTCATAGATACAATCATGGATAAAAGAAAAACAAGACTTCGAATAATAATGCCTGCCCTGTTGGTCGTATTGATTGCAAGCGCGATTGTCGATCGCAATCCTGGGTTCAAATCCCGGGTCGCGTATTGTTGGACTTTTGTAGTTTAGATTTTTTTGTAGTGGAGTCTGTAAATATGTCCGGAGTATGATTATAGGCTCACCACCTATTCCATAGTGGGACGAAAATATCACTGGTGAAACGTGGATGAGTATTAAATTCCTTAGCCCACCTCTTCAGGAATTACAGAATTACTAACGTTACATACGTTAGGATAATAATAAGATAAGCAATACAATATTTTCTCGCAAACGGGAAAGGACAAAAATTATAATAAAAGGAGACTGTTTATCAGTATCATAAATGGATTACGAATATTTAGTATCCTCGGAAACATCCAATCCAAATTACCAAATATATCCACTTTGATTCCTTGACAGATCTTTTGATAAGGTAACGCCTTAGGGCCAGGGATGGTTCCTTACATTATTCCATTAGGAAAAGATGTGGAATACGTATTAAGTATAAGACAAAAAAAGCCACAAGTGTGATAGGGCGCCTTATCCTGAGGGATAGAGGGAGAGGTTCTAAAGGTGGTATTGGTATCAAAGGTACAGTGACGTGGCTAGGTTATCGGAGGTCGCATCGCTGGGAGCGAGGGCGCGGGAGAGGCCGAGGATGGTCTTTGTGCGTGGCGTGAAGAAAGATGCGTGACCGATTAGTTCTGTGGAAATGAAAGGTGCGTTCTTTAAAAGCGGTTGTATTTAAGGTTTTAGCTCGCTTCCTATTTCGTTATCCATTATGTGACTTATAACAATATATACAAAATGTTGCGGTTATATTTAAATGCGATTATAATGTAGAATAAAATTACGTAAAATTATTGCCTCGTTGGTTACAAGTGCGACTGCCGATCGGGAGGTCCTGGGTTCGATTCCTGGGTCGAACACAACAAAATTATCTAATTTAGATTTTCTAGTAGTGGTTTGGAGTCTGGATATGTGCCCGATGCATGGCAATAGGCTCACCACCTATTTCATAGTGGGACGTAAATGTATTAAGGACTATTAAGCTAATGCCTTATCCGACTGGCTCGTTAGCAGAGTGGTTGCAAGTGTCACTGCTGAGCGAGAGGCCCTTGGATCAAACCCCTGTACTATCGGATTTATCTAAATTACATCGCTGTTTATTAATAACTTTGCACTATGAGAAACCCTGTACACAGGATATACGAGTATCTGTCCTTACAGAGAATATAACCAGCACGTAATCAGATATCGCACAATGTTTAGTACCAATATTATGATATTGTCATAGGTACCACTCGTTCTACCCGTGGCACGCAGGCGGTGACTACAGCCATCTCATCACCAAAGAAGACGATAAGATCAAGGAAGCAGTGCTCAGATTCAAGTAAGCGTTATATTTAAATCAGACTAGAATTAGGAATTCGCAAGTAACCCAAGTAAGCGAGTTCTGGAGTAGAGACCGCGGCTCGGCAAATGTAGAATAGGACGCCCTCCGGCTAGGTGAGGTGACGATCTGCGAAGGCTGCAGGCAGAACCTGCATGAATCGAGCCGAGGACTGGGCGCGGTTGCGCTCTTAGAGGTAGGCCTATGTTCAGCAGTGGACTCAGATAGACTGATGATGATGATGAAGTAACCCAAAAAGGTAAAGGTAAAGGCAGGTTTTGAATATCTTCTGGCATTCTGCGAACTGCCGCAGGTAAATAAAGTTCTTAATAGTCATGGGAGCCTGTTAGACCTGATTTTAGTCCGTGTATCGCTGGGCAGGGTCAACGTGCAGCAAGCTATGGATATATTGATATTGCCGGATGCATACCATCCGCCTCTAGAGATATCAATTGAGCGAAGGGTTGCTTGCAGTGATTTATCGTTGGTTAAAGAGAGAACTAGTACTGAATGGGATTTCAGAAAAACTAATTTTCATAATTTAAACAAATGTTTAGTAGATGCCAACTCGGACGCGCTATTCAGCATTAATGATCCTGATGCTGCGGTTACAAAATTTTATAGTATTTTAAACACCTGTCTAGATAGTTGCGGGCCCAGAAAACAGCGTGAGGTAGTATCAGCAAGGTATTGTTACCCTGACTGATACACCTTTGACTAAATGCTACATTAAAATCAAAACGTACTTTCATCGTCTGTATAAGAAAACATTATATATTCGGTGTCGTACATAGTTTTTGTATTACAGAGCACTTGTTAAGTTAAGCATCAAACCTGATTTCCAAGTATATAAGGCTAGGATGGAGAGCAACATTCGTCGAGATCCCTCTATGTTTTGGAGCTACATAGCTTCCAAACGTAGCAAAGCAAATAATATGGGAAATATTACAAACAACGGTATGTCGGTTCCGAATGATTAGTGTGCACAAATTTTCGCAAATTATTTCAGCTCCGTATAGTCTCAGCATCCTGCGGATCTTGATCCGCGCAAGACTATGAGCTCTTCAGAGCGCTCTAGTAGAAGAATACATGTTGGTACCTTAAGTATAGAAGATGTCGAACGGGCACTCAGAAAGCTCAAAGCGAAACGGTCTCCGAGCCCAGATGGTATTCCACTATACATAATTAAAGATTGTAGCTCTGTTTTCACAAAACCATTGCTATTCATTTTTAACTTGTGTCTTAAATACTCCAAATATCCGGATATTTGGAAAGTCTCGCGTGTGGTTCCGGTGCCAAAGAATAATTCTAGTTCAGAGGTAAATGACTTTAGACCTGTAACCGTTCTATTAGTATTCGGTTAATTGTTTGAGTCAGTATTATATCAAACAATCAGTGTTCAGCTTGAGAGTCAACTACCTGATGCCCTGTACCTGATGCATGGTTTTAGAGTTGGTCGTTCAACTACCAGTAATATGTTAGCATTTCATACCTGCACCACTCAAGCGATGGATAGCGGATCTCAGGTTGACGGGGCTCTGTTTCACAAACGTTCTTACTACAGTATATAGAGCAATTCATTCCGAAGCCTGCTGGTCAATAAGATAATCCTTTACACTATAATAGGATTTCTTGGTTAAATTACGTTTAATTACAGCTTTAAATTTATTAAAAGACAAATCTGAAATATTAAAGGGGAAGCTTATTGTAAAACCGCACACAATTACCCGAAAAAGAATTACCTATTTTATAGAGCCTAGTCCTTGGAAAAACAAGCTTATCTTTATTTCTAGTATTTAAGTTATGTATGTCACTATGTTTTTTAAATTTATCATTGTTCTTATGGACATAAATTAGATTTTCATATATGTACTGGTTACGTACCGTCATAATTTTAATATATTTAAACTTATCCCTAAGCGACTCTCTCGATCCCATATTGTAAATAGCACGAACAGCTCTCTTCTGCAGGACGAATATAGTGTCAATATCGGCAGCATTACGCCACAAGAGTATGCCATATGACATAATACTGTGAAAATAATTAAAATAAACTAATCTCGCCGTATGTACGTTTGTTAACTGACGAATTTTTCTTACTGCGTATGCTGCAGAACTAAGCCGGTTCGATAAATTATGTATATGAGGGCCCCATTGAAGTTTGGCATCCAATGTGATACCTAGAAAGACAGTGGT
>DWEJ01003799.1:0-10158 GCA_018245835.1 Mysoria sejanus stolli | reverse complement strand
TATTCTATGAATTGTCCAAAATATCAAGCACACGTAACGTAAGTAGGATATGCCGAGCTGGCGTCCGCGTTCCGCACATCGACTCTCAATCCTAGCTCGCCTGCTCATCTTTTTTGTCTAGGTATTTAATTTATTTCCTTTCTCTGCGGGGCAACGTATAAACTACTTTTCATCCCAGAATGCGTATTAATTTGGTATTTACGCGGGAAAAACTTTTTGACACACTGATTTCCACGCGGGCGAAGTCGCGAGAACATCTAGTAGTATCTAAATTAAGTGAACATCAACTACGATATTTATTTATTTATCTACAATTATTATGTTGAACGTTTATAGTTATTGTAAAGCAACCAGTCTTTGGTTATGACAGTAGGAGTAACTCCAAACAGTATGATGGGTTTTAAAACTCTGTCTAGGCGCTTGTGTAATACAAAGTAATGCACCTACGCGTTTCTCGCTAATTAACGTCTGTAAAACAATAGGGTACAAGTTAGCCGCGCACAATAGAGCTGTATAATAAACATCATGTAAAATTGTAGACAGTAAAAGTCAGTTTAAGCGATCTTTAGATATGTATACATGTGTCGCTTTCAATTTGTGTTGTCATCGAGCACTTTGTCTCATTCAGTTCTACGCCAGTACTTGATTACTGTGACGTATCGACAGGCACGCGTGGCTAGCGTGGCTAGCGTGGCCAGCATGGCCAGATGGCCAGCGTGGCCAGCGTGGCCAGCGTGGCCAGCGTGGCCAGCGTCGCCAACGTGGCCAGCGTGGCCAGCGTGGCCAGCGTGGCCAGCGTGGCCAGCGTGGCTAGCGTGGCTCCTGCTCCGCTGCGCCGTGGTCGTGCGTACGAGGCGCCCGGTGCCGTCCTCGGCACTCGTACACCAAGTCTGAGCTTATTTAGTATATTGCAGCCGCACGCGACGTATCTGTCCAGTTTGTTGGTCCGCTCGGGCGCAGTGGATAATATCATATGTAATGAGGACACGAGTAATGTAATGCTACAAATTAGAGTAAATACAGCTGTTTTTAATTCATTTACAGCCCTATTTCAAAATAAAGATCCTCACTGACGGACTGGTTTATTACAGCAACACTAAAGTATCTACTGAAGCATGACATGTCGGATTTGAATAGTGGGTTCTTTTTCGACGTAATTAACCGTTACGAGACGATTTTCTGAAACTCCGCTAAAGTAAAGTAGAATGTAAATTATTGTATTATACTTATTCGATTTTCGAGTAAGATTAAAGTTATTATAAGAAATAAGTAAATAAATGGGATTTTAAAAATAAATGTTATCAAATTTTTTAATGGAAATTAAAACCATTTTATAAATGATACTAATAATACATGTAAATAATATTAAATATGAAATGTTACATTAAAATATTATAAATATCATGCGTGTATTTCTCCGAAGCGAGGCAGAGGACTGCGATACACTTCCACAATGCACCAGTTATGTTCGACGTTCCAGCGAAGGTTAACATATTGACATATACCGGGCACTACAGTGGTATTACAGTCCGACTTACTACTAGTAGGTAGTAAGTAAGTAGGTAGTACGTTAGAATAAACCCGATAGTACCAGAGCAAAGATTCCACCTAGGATTTCTCAATCTGCATTTGCGCTTGTAACGATTCGGTCGACAAATTAGAATTGAATTGACTTCTAGGGATAATTTTTTTTATTACAAATTGATATACAACATAAGAAGTTATCCGGGAGCCCTTAAGGGGACCAGCCTGACATGGTTCTTCTGCAGTCATTACTGTCTTCTGCCTCGCGCGCCAGTGTCGGACACTGCGGGTCAGAAGGGTCAATGTTGGCGTCCCCGGCAGCGGCAACATGCGGCAACATGCGGCAACGTCCTTATTTAGTGCTTGTTTTCTCATTCTTTCATTTTGTTAATAGGATCACTTGGTTTTGAATTATTTCACAAATGGCCTTTTTCGTGATATGGAAGTAGCATGCAGCATGCAGTCCACCTGATGGTAGTGGCTACTGCCGCCCATGGACATTTGTAATCAACCCCAGATAATATTTAATACCTATCTGAGGTCGCCCACAGATGCGCCGCTACCCCTGAGGACTAAGCTGGAATGCCTCGAAAAAGTATGTCTCCCTTATCACACCCTTTAAACCAGAACCCCGCAGCGCTTAACACTGCTGTTATAAGGTAGAAATAGGGGTGGCGGTGGTGCCGCCGGAGTCGAACCACAGAGGGTTCTACCACCTTCAACACAAACAAACCTCGAACAAAAGTAAGTACTTATCACATTTGTGGGCACGTATGGTATTCATACATTCGTGTGCTTCTATCTGTTCGGTAACGAGAAGGTTGAGCACTATCTTCTGCAGAGTGATTTGACTGTATGTATCACTTGGTCAAATATGTGATTGCGGACCGAGTCCTGTTTACAGTACAGCAAAGTCGTCTCTGGGCCCTGCACGCGCGCGCTGTACGAATCCTTCCCATCTAAATAATTATTGGCAGATTAATTGGATTAGTTGGCAGATTAGTTGGATGTTTTAAGCATTGAAACAAATATTATTATAATAAACAATTTATTATAATAAATTGTGATATAAGTATGCAGAAAATTTTAACATAAAAATATGTATTTGATGTTATATCTATCATTTCTTGTGAAATTCATATCTTGTGAAAAATTGTTAATGACATGGGTCGACAGCGCCGGGCGGTGCGGCCGCAGAGGCAGCGACAGAGGGTACCAATACGTGCGGCGAAATAAATGTGCCTTGTAATTGTGTAATACGTAGTAGGAGATATCATCCTATTTCCATACAAGGAAATTAAAAAATATATTTAAGATAGAGCAATAATAGCAATTGAGTAATAATAATGAAATTAATGATGTAGTAAATAAATGGCAATAAAATACGCCTAAACATAGCTATTGTGTACACTTGGATACGGTTCATTTACAAAGAATCCGTAAGTGTAGTACCGTGCCCTGGAGTATTTCCTGTTTGTTGTAAGAGACGACTGACAGGAAGCTTCCAGGGTTTCGAGCGGCTAGAATGTAAGGCTAGCTAGAATGTTTAGCTAATGGTCCTGGGAAAACGACGGTACGTTGTGGTAACCGCATATTGTGGTGGGCATCAGAAGCCGAGGGAAGGAACATTATAACTCTGCCGAGTGTTGCGTTCGTAGCAGTGGCAGCCTAGTGGTTTGAAATTCCACCTCTGACTCCGGGAGACCGGGTTAAACTCCAGCGCGCACCACTTAAAAATGTTTAAATATCACTTGCTATAACGTTGCAGGAAAACATCGTAAAAAAACTGCACACCTTGGAATTCTGAAAAAAAATTGTTCTCTAAGGCGTGTGAAGTCTGCCAACCCGTAATTGGCTAGCGTGGCAGATTATGGTCCTAATCCTCCTGTTCTAAGACCCATGTTTCAACAATGGAATGATAGAGGCGCCGATATCGATTGGGTGCGGAGGGGCGTGGCGCTAGGACGGCATCGATACGCTGGAGATCCCGGAGTGTGCAATTAGCGCCAAGGAAACATATCGAGGTGTTAGTGCGGTAAAAGTCCCACACCCCAGTAACTCCCCCAGGGTTCCTGGTACCTTGTGAATATTTTCATCCAGAAGAAAAAAAAAATCAATGAGATTAATTTCTTTTATTGAGCAGAATAATTATACCAGTGTGAATAGATACTCATCGAAGTATAAGTTTTTTTCCCGTCTTTTTTAATAGATACGAGAAAATGGTCGACATTTTTAGTTGTATTGATCAATATGTTATAAGAAATAAGTGGCCAGTTTTAGAATCCCTTGGCAAAGATATCTCTATATCTTTTTACGTTGTCGTTGAAATTGTTATTGTTGAAATTTTAATGTTATCGAAGGAAGTATAAAATATATTACGGGTGCACCATGTCGCCGAAAACTATTAAATATTACTAAATTACTAAATATACGATACCATGTAGGTACTAGCTTAGTTATTAAAGTTTACGTAAACAGCACTTGTAAGGGAACATACGGACCGGCCGTGACTGACGTGTACTGGCTGACATGCACCTCAACAAACTAACTACAGTTGCGTAAGAATACTTCGGGTGTAATAAAATTGCAAACAGAAAATTGTGGATGGAAGATGAAAATATGTTGAGCTCCCTGTTTACACATTTGAACGAAAGCTCTTGGATCAGTAAAAAATATAATGGTTTCGTATCTGGATATGATTATGGTCCTGGTGAGATAACGGGCCCATCTGCTAAATTGTATCTGTTGTTTTTTTTAAACTCGTGAGTGAACACGTAACCTGTGTAGCCATAGGGGTCGGTCGCGTTGATCATTTTCAAAATCTAATTCTCCCACGCTATCATACTGCTCCAATATGTTTAGTTAACGTTACTTTACAGTCTAACGACATTTAGCATTATATCGTTTCAAGGATTCAGAGTGCTCGCATAATATCCGGGGTACTATAAAAAAAGAGAAACGTTTACCGATCGTTAAAGCAAATTGACTGAAAAAAGTGTTTTGTCTCATTTCTGCCGATACGGAAGGTCTCCTGGAGGCGTACAAACGTTGTGCTTAAAATAGCGCGCTTAGCAAATGGAAATTAATTGACTGTCTTGTGGAAAATGTTATAATTATACCATAGTTACTATGTAATTGACAGTCTCGTTGGTCGACTGGTTGCTAGACTGACTGTCGACGGAGATGTCGATGGGTTCAAATCTCGGGTACTATGGGATTTTTGGAACTGGAATTTCCAGTCAAACATTTTAATAGTGTCTCGGAGTTTGCATTAGTGTCCGCTGTGTGGTAACTGTCTCTCCCCTACCCGTAGTAGCAAGGAAAACAAATTCGTGGAATGTGGAGATATGCTCATGTCTACCTCTTCGGGGATTAAAGGAGTGATATTAAATGTTTATTATTTCTTTTAGTTCCAAACCATATTTACATATACTGTACTATTATTGACGTTGACTTATATATTCGAAACATTATGCATCGTATTTTGTTACGTACAGAGTAAACAGCGGCGATACCGGCAACGGCAAGCGTCGGGACACGCTGGGACGCGTTTATATAAAGTCAAAGATATATTAGAAACAGTACCACGTGGCCGTGTACGCGTGCACAGCTATGTACCGCAGCATTATTTATTATTTTTATTAGCGATTCATCTCAGAACACTTCTAAAGAATCTTTAGAAAATATTTTACGATATAAATGTAGTTTCGTCCATTTTTTAAATTCCTTTTCCTTAAAAATATTTGAACATTATCTTTACACCCTCTTTAAAAATCTTTAATACCAGAAGTTTCCAGACTCCTCTAAGTACCTACTTCATAAACCGCGATATGGTGCTATAAAACTTCACTGCACATTTTACAACTTTCCCGGATGTTTTGGATGTTTCGATGAAGGCTTTTTATCGATACCCCTATTTATGAGATCATAAAATGTAAATACGAACTGCTTTTCAAGTACATATTAACATTCTGCTTTGTTTCAGCAGCTCTGTACAACTTATCAATTCTCTTAGCCGATGAACAATAAAGTACCTGTGATACCTCGATTGTGATTTGTTTCACTGCCCCTCGTGTGTGGACGGGCCGAGTACTGGCACTACCGAGCTCGGCACTCAGCGTACTGGACGTAACGTAAAACAAATAATGTCTAGTGTCGTTATAGGATAAAGTAGTAGGCGACACTCTAGAAGTGACGTATTGTCAACATCCGTATCGTATCCGGTTATTATGGCAATGTAGTTTAAATTTAATCTGTCGTAAGCTTCTAGGACAATTGTGCTGCCGTGGCTTTGCAGGAGTTGGTTTCGAACACAGATTTCTACTAGGTATTTTATGAAAAAAATTAAAGGTTTCATTTAGTTACTCGGCCGAATGCTCGGTATAGCCAAATTGAAAGCCAGTAAAGAGTACGTACTCTGTGACTCGGCGCAAGCGGGCCTCGGTCCATGTCTACAGCTGTTATTTTCAAATTTGTTTTCCCCAGTTACTCACTATTTATTTTTATGATTTTTTATATTTTATACCCTTTGCTCCCACATCGCCAGATGTGAAAGGGATGAGTCACGTTGTTTACGAAGCGACCGGCTAAAATATTGCCTCTTATCTGATTGGCTCATTGGTCGTGTTGGTTGCAAGTGTGACTGTTCGATTCTGAGTCTGGCACTACATAATGTTTCTAATTTAGATCTTCTCTCTGGTTCGATTCCTGAGTCGGGCACTACAAAATTTTTCTAATTTAGATTTTCTAGTAGTGGTTCAGAGTCTGGATATGTCAATAGGCTCATTGGGGTGCATGAAAGGAACCTCCGCGAGCGGCGACTGTGTCCAATTAATTACACACATACTGCGCGGCGCACCTGGACATTGCGACTAATGCTCATTGACCACGACGACTGCGACCACTCACGATCTGCCATCGATTCGACTTAGAAGAAGAAGACCACATATTCCATAGTGGGCTGCAAACGTAACATTACAGGCGTGAAGTTACATATAAGCATATTATGTTAAGCATATATTGTTAAGTATATAAAAATATATTGTTAAAAATAAAAAAAAATATAAAAATAGTACTGATCGAATGTATTATGATTGAATGAAATACGACTGTCCGATCCGGTCTTGGATTAAAATTTCGCATCAGGCGCTATTGGGCAAGTTTCCAGTAGTGGCTAGGGGTCTGAATTTGTGCCCGGTTCATGACAATAGAGTCATTTCGAATCCTGGTAAAACGCGGGAGTGTACTGAACTCCTCCGCCTACCTCTTCAAGAAATACAAGCGTGATGTTATTCATTGTGATAACCGTAACATGTCTTACGAAGCACAAACACACTCGGTAATTTTGTATGCAAAATGTCAAGCTGCGCACCAAACTTCAGCCCGATCCATCCAGTGATTTGGCCTATGCGTTGATAGATCACTATGTCACCACTATATATAGGTATATATATAAATACTAAAAGAACTATGAAAGTTCGTAATAAACAGTTAGATATGTATTCATTAAATGAATAAGGGTTTTTCCGTTAAAACGTTTACTTTGTTTCAGTTACAATGGCGAAGCAGATGCTCTGCCTGGTGTTAACATGGTGCGCGGCGGTTCGCGGAGATTATACCGCGTCGAGCGGCTCATCCTCCTTCACCAACACACTCGCTCAGAGCTTGAGCTCCGTGTATCCGGGAGACCCGTTCAGATTTTTTGACCAAACACCTAATAATCCTTTTCCTCCGCAGAGGCTACCGGTTGCAGGTTTAGGGTAAGTTCTCTTTGAAACCTTTTAATTGAAAAGCCAAAATAGTAGCACTTGTTCAATTTATTTCATTAATATAACACCAATGAATCCTTTCTTAATCAGGTTCAAATACACAGGTTTAAATTACAGCTAGCGATAGTAACGTGGTACAAAGTATTTTGAATTGGTCGAGTAATCAAATATAAATTTCGTCATACACCTAAACGATACACATCGACATTAAATTTCTCCCTCTCTCTCATTTGACAATAAGACATTCTGTTACGTAAATATCTACCAGAAGTCACACTGCACCGTGCATGGACACGCACGCTTCAATGTGCATCGCTTTATACTTGTTAGCACCGAATTTATTAGTTGATTTAATACTACTTGTAAAATTATCACTGCATTTGTAATAATATTATTTAAGTTCTGCAAACACAACTTGCTATATGAAGTACAAACCCTATCATCAACCGACTACAGTTTTACCAACAGTATTGTTGACGCTTGCATTTCCTCATTTAATTTTTTTCGTGATAAGTATATTCTCGCACTTATTTTTGGTCAGAACAGTTTGCCGGCGGATCAAAGGCCACAGAATAGAAGAAGATTTTGCATAAAAAAGCTATTTTAGGTTAATTAGTTTCAACCGTATGCGCACTCCTAAAATATTCACGGAGAAAGAAAAAGCGTACAATTTTTACAAACTCAGTAGTCGAAAGTTGTTAGAAGTTCATATGATATACAAATTTAGGAAGTAAAGATGTAATGTTTCATGTGAGTGTTACTGCAGTTGCAAGTAAAGTTAATTTTGATGAGATAAACATGCGTGTAGCTAGAGCCGCGTGGGCGGCGCGATCCTCTGTGCTCTGCGATCTTCGAGCAGTGCGCCCCGCGTGGGGATTGTGTGCAAAGCCCCTCGGGGAGAGCCTATGTCGTCCAGCAGCGGACTGCAGCAGGTGATGATGTTGGTGGGGACAGGTCTTAAAAACAATTGTGTATAGCTTTGAGTAATTATCTTACAATAAATATATAAAATAAACAAATTACCGAAAACCTGAAAGTTTCCTTCTTAAAGGGAAGTGGAAATAAATTCTTGTAAAAATTGTGTGCGAAAAAAGAATTGAGGTCATTTGTGTGCTTCACACGGGCCTTTCTATTTGTTTATAAACTATATGAAATTTTCAGTCCATATCCTCATAATATATGAATGCTTATGCCGTGGCACGGCTCTTACGACGTGGCAGCGAATGAATAGTAAGTTAATAGTCATACGCATGTCTGTATTGTTATTATTGTAAATAGAAATATTTTTATGTTGATTTTCATAATCACCATCGTGTAAAAATGCGAAGAGTAAGGTCACATATCAATTTTGTATTTTGCATACTTTACATGTCTGCGAGAACCTTCCTCTCCCGAAGATGTTCTTCTTGACAATAGGATACAATTAGATAGTATATCGAAGCAAAGAGTCACCACCAGCGACATCCTTTGCTGTTATGAATTCAAGTAATTTGTAGCCAGATCTCGTGGAGTGAGAGGTAGAAATCAAGATAAGGCTGTCATTGTTCTTATAGTAGCAGTTAATTATTATGCAAGTGTATTAATAAATGTATTTTTTTCTATTAAGCGAAAGTTTTTACTATTAAACATATGTGCCGACTGGTATTGAAGAGTAGTCGTCGTTATGTTTGTTGGAGAATCGATCTACGGGGCTGCCGTTGCTTCGTCATTCTGTTGAGGAATAATGTGCTGGTGCGCACACAGATCCTTGATTTGAATATTCATATAAATGATATTAGATAAAAATGTTATAAATTATATACATATGACAAAAGAAACCATAAGAATGTCATTGAGCGTTATGTACGCCCTTGTATCCCTTAGTTGCAAATGATACTTATTTGTAGTTAAAAAACACATCGGTTCTGTGCGGAGACGCGTGTTTATCAATCGGTTCTCTCCCGCTACTTTGTAAGGGACTTGGAGTAACCATGGAATATGTTAAAGTTCATCAAAATTTCAAAAGTAAACAGTAGTAGAAGTACTGGAGTAATCATGTATTGAGAGAATGCTCCTCGTTAGTACAAATACATGTTTGTCGGAAGGTCGAGCGCATGCTTGCACCCGTGGTACCGCGGGGTGGTACCGCGGGGTGGTACCGCGGGGTGGTACCGCGGCGGTAACTTGCAGGATAACGTCTATTACTGCAGTAACGAGTAGTGTTCTGACCAATCGTAAGTGCAATGGAATATGGTATCTAAAATAAAAACTTTCCGTTTTTGAAAACCACTGTTTAACATTGCGCTAAATAGAAAGTTGTGTTCGTACATCAGCACTTAATGTATTTGTAATTATGGTAGAAGTGTTGCATGAGCTTAACGGTGGCACTAAATTCTGTCAACAGCTACGGATCCACGTCTTCATCAGAATCATCAGAAGAGAGTAGCAGTGAGGAAGACCTAACACCGCAAAGGTTATTTGGATATGTTAAGAATTTCTCAGATTTTGTATTTTATACCTTGTATTATATGTATGTGTGTTTTTTATTTCATTCAGTTTATTTGCTTATTTATATCTGATGATATTGTTACGAGCCGGGATTTAACGAAATAAAGTACGCCGATTTACAGTCGTAGGAATACAATTTATCACTTAATACTTCGGATAAATCACACGTAATTCGCTTAAACACTTGTATCGTGTATGTTAACTCGTATCGCAAATTCTAATTGAACTCCCAGGCTTTTTTTTTGTTCCCTCCGGAATAATTCCCCGGGAGGAAGGTGGTGGAATATTCCAAATATTCGACGCTGGGCCGGCCCTGCGGATATGTAGGATTCGCAGTTAAGGACCTATTGCGCCTACCCACTAAACCACCACCTTGAAG
>DWEJ01003798.1:0-10159 GCA_018245835.1 Mysoria sejanus stolli | reverse complement strand
TGTTCGACCCGGGAATCAAACCCGGGACCTCCCGATCGGCAGTCGCACTTGCAACCAACACGACCAACGAGGCAGTCGATAAATATGTATACAATTGTCTGCATTTCTATTAAGAATATCTAAGAGCTTATTTCATGTTGTCGGTTTTACGTGACGGTGTGCGTGCATATCGTAAAATTTTACTCACATCATTTTTTCCTAACGCGATAAAAAAATGTATAACTTAAAAAGTTGTACATAAAAAATTGCATATGATAATGATTTAGATACGCGTAATGTTATCTTTATAATTCCTGAAGAGGTAGGCAAAGAAATATCGTACAATCTTACGTTTAACCAGTAAAGTTTTCGTCCCACCAGGGAATAGGGAGTGAGCTTATTGCTAAATTGCCATACACTGGGCACAAATTTAGACTCCGTGCTAGTTACTAAGAATTTCGAATTTGAAAAACCTAATGATTAATATTCTTGATCGGCAATCGCACTTGCAACCACTCGACCAACAAGGCAATTAATTATTTAAGTTTTCAAGTTTGTAAATAAAAAACACATTATGCTTTTATTTATTTATTTCTGTGATTGTAAATTTAAAAAAAATATTTTGATATAAAATTATTACAGTATACTACTACAGTATACTACAGTATACTATTTATTAAAACACCATCTATTTTGGCATTATGCCTTCAAATGGTCGAGAATCCAGTCCATATACTTGCTGACTTTTACGAAAACGGTCCAATTGTCAACGCCGCATTTATCCGTTCCATGAGATCCAATGCCATAATGAATGTATCTAAATGTTTTATCCTTAACATTGTAGGGTGCCATCAGAGTACTGCCCGAGAGCAAGGGACACACAGCTTCGTCTCCGCCGGTACATATTTCCGTATCTTCGATATCTCTGTGAAACACGAACATAAAATATTTTTTTTAATGAAACGAAGTTCCTTAACACGACTTATGGGTATTGGAACGAAGTAAAAATTGACACGCAACGAAATATGCTGTGTATGGATGTGTGTTATTATTGCATAGGGACTCTACAAAGGCGGCAAACACTTTATAAAGTAAATGTTAAAATAAACAATTTCAGCCAACGCACAAGCTCAAAAACTCGCGGTTATCATAGCCATATTTTGTTTTTTTAATGAATCGAACTCACAATTTCTGATCCAGTTTTCAACTTTACGGACATAAGACTAACAGGCTTGTCAATCATTTTACCATTTGGATCAATTATCATTAATATATGAGTTGATTAAAAGATCACGGCTAATGTTCTTGTCGATGAACACTATAATTGATATGGAAAGTAAGGTTTTACGAAATAACAGAATATTAAACAGTTCAAATATATTAATAATAAAACGTAACTTCACGCCTGTAATCCTCGAAGAGGTAGGCAGAGGAATGCAAACACTCCCACGTTTCACCAGTAACGTTTACGTCCCTCTATGGAACAGGTGTTAAGCCTATTGCAATGCATCGGACACATATCCAGACTCGGAACCACTACTAGAAAATCTAAATCAGAAAATTTTGTAGCGTTCGACCCGGGAATCGAACCCGGGACCTCCCGATCGGCAGTCGCACTTGCAACCAAGTCGACCAACGAGGCAGTCAATTAATAATATGTACATATATAAAATAATTAGGGTATTTTTTTAAATCATACCTCGTCACATTTTTAAACGAAATATGGCACTCGGATGTATCCTTGACAGGGACCTTCACTTTGAGCAATTTAGAATTAGTGTTGCCATTAATCCTCCATTCCCAGCCTGCGATAATAGCCTGTTCACCTGGCAACACCTTGTTTTGCAACTCGGCGCTTGTTGGCAAACAAACAGGTGCCGCGTTTTCTATGAAAGAAGTTTTCACAAATGAAAATCTTATACAATAAATATATTCGGATATACCTGTTTAAATATCATAAAAGTATGAATGTTCATAGAAAGGGATAATTCATTCATTTTGGTCAATTTAATATAACCAACTGTATTTGTAATTTCAAAAAAATGGTAATGTATATTAAGTATTTACTTATGGAAAAAGGTCACTCACTGCGGCTAAAGTCGATTGGCTCCTTTAAACGTAATAACGCAATATCATTTGTAAATGCCAGTCTCTGGTACCCTTCATGTGCTATTTTTTCCGCAATGTCTATTTCCTGAAATTGTATCAAATGTTACTACATGGTGACATAAAATTCTCATCAGTCGGTCTTAACCCACTGGGTTGGTTGGTTTGATAAGTCTCACGCTGCGAAGAAACTGATGTTGGGAGAGGACTACTGGTCTTGAGTTTCTGTTATCTCGATGAGTTATAATGGGGCGACTGCCCCCAGGTGATGAACACTCCGTATTATATGGGCAGCGATGGTAGACTTACACCGCGATTTCGTATGATTACAGGTCGCCTTCCGCAGAGGACTGCGGAGGACTACGCCAGCCTGATAAGTTGGGAATGCCACGAAGATGAAAATGCGGACCATTGTCTAACTGGCTTGTCTAGCTCTTGGTATCCAACCGTTGCTAGCCACTTTGCGCATATCATCTAGCTGGATGACGAACCTACGCTACGTTTAACATGCCGTGGTCTTCATCGGCTACTAATTAATTATTACAAGCGGATCATTTCATGGTAATGCTCACCTGGAATTGGTCTTCACAAACCGGTGTCGAACTTTGACTTTCACAGTCAACGTCTTGTTGTATGTCATAGTCGCCAACCCTCACTTGCGTGGCCTCACCGTTCACCGCGCAGTGCGCCGCCGTAAGCACATACCACTGATTGATAACTGTTCCAGAGCAAACCAACAGACGTCCGCCATCTTAAATAGAACATTGAATTATTCAGTGACGCGTATAACACAACTAGCGAAACGTTAGGCTACTATATTCCTGGGTCTGCCCTTCGTGACACTAAAGGCGCGATATTATTATATTGTGTAATATCTTTATAAGTATAAATTTACTACCCCATTTCTTTGCGTCAGTCGGTCTGTTGGAAGACATTGCTTATAAAAATTCATTTCTGTTTTCTTTATATGTATTTGAATGTTTAGTGTATACATAAAGTACTAGTTTTGTTTGTTAAACTTGGATTTTATGTATACACTAAACATTCAAATAAATAAAACTTTTTAGTGCGTCAGCAGTGATAGCCTCTCTCTCCAGGAGCCCAGGTTCGATACCTGGCACGCATCAAATGTAATGGTGAAGGAAAACATCGAGTGGGAACCCTTATACCTCGAAGTTCGTAAAACAAAAATGTTTTGTAAGATGTGTGAATTACATACCTTTTTCAAAACGAAAGATGAGCGCCATCCAAGGGAACTCGTACAGACCCGCGTATTTCGAGTCGATCAGCCGATTATCATCAATAAATCCGCAATCCTCAGGCAGAAGAGCCAAGTTGGGGTGAGAATCTTAATAAAAAAAAATATTCATATACAGTTTAGTTACCCAATTTCAATATACCAAATAAAAACCTTGGCATTGATATACTTATGTGGTGTACGCGAACCATGTGACTCTTATGACCAATATTTCTCACGTGTAGCTCGTAAGTGGACAGTTTAACAGGCGGTGGCAGACTAATTGGGGGAAATAGGTGTTGTGTACAGGGCCTGCGGTCCCAGCGGGCATCCATATGTCAACTATAACATTGGTTTTCGTACAAACTATGGCGGTTGTTAAAAATTTCTTAAATATATTTACTTCTACTGCCAATCTTTATAATGTAATAAATGAGATTGAACGTCCAATAAAAAAAATATTTAAGTAAGTTGCAGTTCGACAATACCGTTTGATCATGCATTCATAATAAATTACATCAAAAAAATTTCAATAAGTACCGTAGGCCTTAAACGGGGATAAAACTATAATTTGTTATTCATTTCTCTCTGCCATCAGCACTGCTGAGTCCCATTTTTGCTGGACGAAGATAGCAGGAGATATATTTTTGCAGATATTGTGCTAAGAAACGGAAGTGGATTGTCATTAAAATGCTTGTGGAATAACGACACCTAGGTACTGAGAATTGTTAATGATTTTGAAAAAAATGTCGAGAATCACTGTTGACTGTGAACGATGCACATTAACTCTTCTATTTATCGTAAACCTCCCGTACTCGCAACTTGTTGACGCCATTTCTGTCAAAAAAGCGTATCAAATCTGCTACAGGTTATGGATATCATCAAATCCCTGTTTTCTGTTTTCAATTTGTTTAATCGTAATTAAGATTTACACGTTCAATATCACATCATTCTTGTGGTGTCTGAACTAAATGCATTACCGATAATGCCTCTAATGTTTTCCTGTTTATATTAAGTTTCATCTTCCGAGAAGATATAATAAAAGTATTTGTACACTTATAAAAACATAAAATATATGTATTAACTTACCCCCATTTACGCCTGAATACATTACAGACAAAACTAATATACTTAAGAATAACATATTAAGGAATTTGTGTCAAACACACTGTATCTTAAAAATATCTCCAAGATACTAAAATAAGAGTATTCTCTTTCCTTGTAGCTTTATAACTGGTTTGGATTTTATTAAATTGGTTTTACCCGATGATGGCACTTGTGACCTTGTATCAAAACGGCCGCTATACTTCGCGTCGTCTTATATGAAAATAAAGCAGAAATGAGAAAAGGTTGTCGGGGGTCATCAATAGATGACAATAATATATTGTAAATAATAAAAATTTTCCATGCAACTAATATATAGAAATTATATAACACAAAAACAAATTCTAATAGAATTGGATCAACATTTTTATCTACAAAAGTTATTTTTAATGCAACAAAATATCATAACGAGATATTTAAAATTTCAAGAGAATCCTTAGTTTTGATCCGTCATAATAAAGGGTAATATTTGATCCGTTATTACAATAAAGCGGTCAAATCAAAAGATCAGAGAGTTTTCAAAAATACGAGAGCAATTACGAGTAACTATTAAAAAATCTTTCGGACTACGGTTTTGACAAGATCCCTTTAAACTGCACGAAAGCGACACAAGATGGTAACTAAATACTATGAGTATAATGACCCGACATGAACTACCTACAGAGTCGTTGTCATCGTCGTCCCGCTCCCACACGATAACTGGTTTCCGCCTCAACCAAAAGTATACTTCAAGAAAATCTGGTACTAAATATGGTATATAGGTAGTAGCCTGGACTCATACGATTCTCGTGTTATATGTGCTATTTTGGATAGCGTGATGAACGACTATTGTAATTTAGTGCCAATTATGATGCACTGTACCTACTTTCTGCTACACTTGGAAGGATTCTTTGGCCGATAGGACCACATTTTTAGATCTGACTCTGAGAACCGAGATAATTGTAAACAATTTTGCATGTTAAAAATCAAACAGCGGGTACAGAAGTACGCGTCAAATAAAATATGTTGTATTCTATTGAATCCTGCTCAGGTACAATAATCAACTATTTGCAGTTGAGACAGTAGGTGAAAAATGTAATACTGGCATAGTTATAAAATTATACAAAAGTTTTATAAACTTTTCTTTCTGAACACAGACATCTCGTGGTTTATTTTAAGTATAAATAAATGATGCTAATTGCGCAATGATGATGATGATGATCATCATCATCATCATGATGAAAATTTCCGAACAGAGGAAACTCAACAATGACAGATGTCAGGTTCAATAACGTCACCATTAATCACACCAATTTAAACAGTATATAGCCCTTCGTAGTTGTCATAGCAACGATGTGTTTATCTTTGAGGTTATGCTTACTGTCTCGTAGACATAAGTATATTATTTACTTGAAGTTTAAAAATGGAAAATCTTGATACGCCGCAAATAATTACTCACATTGAAAAAAATTTAGATCATTCTTTATTTGACTGTAAATGGGTTCCTTGTTCGGCGAAATTTGTGGTAATAGGCTCCTTACCGAGAGGCACGGGAACTATTGAATTTTTTGAGATAACTTCAGGTGAAGCAAACAAAGTCAAAGAGATCGAAAGGCCCAATGCATTTAAATGTGGCACTTTCGGAGCGAGCAGCGAAATTGAAAGGAAACTTGCAACAGGGGATTTCAAGGGAGTGTTAGAAATTTGGTATGTATTTTAAAGTTATATTTTTTTATCTTTAAATAATATTTTACAAATTTGGTATTTTAATAGGTATTGAGGTCCAAATAATAAGAAACCAAGTTCTAAATTTAATATTCTGCTCTGAAGTGAAAAGATAAAGGACTGAAGTTGTCATCCTATAAAAATATTTGCATGAGTTCAGTGACCAACCTTAACTAGTTGCTGTACAGAGATGTAAAGAATGTTCGCATTCGCGAATATTCGCATATTTTGGCATATTCGCATGCGCATTCGCAAAATTTTTGCGAATGTTTGGTGAATGTTTTGCCCATATAAATTTTAGAAGAAAAAAATTAAAAAATCAAAATTCATTTATATCCTATGTTTTTTAATACGACACAAAAGAACAACTAATAAATAATACCAAATCACTAGGTGTGATCACATTATCAATTTTCAGTTTATCATTTCGTATTATTTATTTATTTACTTAACTTTGAGCAATGAAGCTCAAGAATTAAATTTTCATTAGAACATTAACACAAAAAATATATAATGCAATTAAAACAAACAAAAACAAATTCTTTGATGAAATTTTCTATCAAAACCTGAATATTCGTATTCGCATTCGCGAATTCGTTACATCTCTAGTGCTGTATTAAATTTGCACAGATATGTAAGTAATACAAATAAGTTCAGGGAAAAATAGGTCTGATGTTATGTGACTCATCATCATGTGTCACTCATGAAAATTTAATTATATTGTAATCCAACACTAGCAAAAAGAATAGTGCAGTCACATATACTTAATATTTATCCAAAGCTGGGTTTGTTCACATAGGGTCTATAGACCTAACTGACTAAGGAGGAAACTGGTGTAGGTACCAATTCATGCCACAAATGGAAATTTGTAAATATACTGTGCTTGACCTAAATTAAAAAAAACATTTTGCAGCATCACTTACGAGTTGAAAGCATAATTTGACTTTAAATCTAGGTTGTTAACACATTTATTGCATTTCATTATATTTTCTTAATTTAAAATTTTTTTTACTATAAAATGTAACATCAGAGCTGCAATTCTAGATAAGGTAAATAGAGAAGTGTTGTGCAAGCACATTTTATCAGTTTTGCTTATGTTGTACCAAGCAAGTGGTGGAGAGCCTATTGCTACTAGTCTACTAGGAAACTACAATTTCTGCTAGAAAATTTAATCTAGAAAGTATTTTATTACATTTATTAAGTCGACTTTTCAAATTGTATTCTTTTTCAGGGATATAGAAAAAAGTTGTCAGGTGTACATTACAAAAGAACACACAGACATAATTAATTCTATAGATGGCATGGGAGGTAACACTTTAAATTGTGGAGCCCCCGAAATCGTTACCGGTAGTAGAGATGGTAATGTCTTTTATTAATTAATTGTCATAAACACAAAATATCAAAAAGTATATTCTACCTGTCACCCATAAAATTCTCATTTGTTGCTTACCTGCATTAAGAATATTGCTGTAATATTCCTCTCTGAACTTTCCTGATTGCATTTATGGAATTCTGGTTAGTGGCTTTTCCATCTGTTTCATTTATATAATGAAAAGTATTCTATAAACTTGGGCATCTTATTCAATCACAACTTGCCTGATTGGGTTCCAGACTCTGTTTTCCACTACTGGGATGGGTCTAGGATAAATATATAATGTCATCAGCGTTATCCACCATGCGGCTCCAGTGTGAATAAAATAGAAATACAGTTGAGTGAGCTATCTGTCTGCTGTTTTTCAACATCGTGTTACACCTGTTATCCTTGAAGAAGTAGGTAGAGGAATGTAGTATTCTCCCACATTTCACCAGTTTTATGTTCCATCCATATGTTCCAATAAGGGAAGAGCCTATTGCCATACATCAGGCACTAATCCAACCTCTGAGCAATTACTAGATATTTCTACTAGAAAATCGAACTTAGTAAATTCAAACAATACCCTATTTTGGAATTGATCCCAGGACTCCTCGATCAGATTGTGCTTGCAGCCACTCATCCAAAACAGCATACTAAGGTCTAATATTTTCAAAATATCTTTAAGTCCTACATGATATTAATAATATAATAATAGCATTTTATAATGCTCCATAAATAAATTATATTAAAACCTCTGTGTCCCACCCCTGTGTAAACAATCTCAGTAAGCTAAGTATCGTCATCATCAGCCCATCTCAGTCTGCTGTTGGACATCTGCCTTCCACATATCTGAGATAAGTTGAATCTATCAAACTTTCGATTAGGGACAGTGAAAGTGTGGGACCCACGACAGAAGGGCAAGCCGGTGGCGAACATACAACCGGTGAAGACTGAAACCAGACGCGACTGTTGGACGGTCGGCTTCGGCAACTCGTACAACGACGCGGAGAGGGTCGTGGTCGCCGGCTACGACAACGGGGACCTCAAGATGTTCGACTTGCGCAACATGAAGCTTAGATGGGAGTGCAATTTGAAAAACGGGGTAAGTTTTTCAATGGATAGGTGTGGGTGCTATTTGAAAAATAGATTAAGTTTGTAAATCTTGTTTATTTTTAAATAAATATGTATCTCGGAACATCGCCAATTAAGGCCATCTAATCCTAAAATTGGTTTGAGGGCAACCAGTTACAGTAACCAGATGAATGGTAAACTAGCCTTTTATTATTGTATATTTATGTGGATTCGTATATTTTATATCCCATTCGGACACAATAAATACTTGTGCTCAATACACAAATATTTGTCTATTTGGGAATCCTACATAAGTCACTGTGCTCAGCATGCTGGTTCACTGACAACTGTGCGAACAGGCCAACAACGTTACTATTGTATTATTGTATATCAACTGTATTAGTGTCATTAATTCCAGGTATGTTCAGTGGAATTCGATCGTAAGGACATACCGATGAACAAGCTGGTGGCGACCACGTTAGAGGGCAAGTTCCATGTGTTCGACGTTCGCACGCAGAATGTTTCGAAAGGGTTTGCTCAGGTCTGTGTACGTTTTTGTCATTCAAAAATTAAAATTTTATACTTTCATATTTTATAAATTAAGCTTTTATAAGCTTTTAATTTTGGAATGTATAAATTCCAAAATTAAAAGCTTATACTTATTATTATAAGGCGTGAAAAGAACTCTCCATCAAAGCCAGCAAAGCATTGGACGCTCTTTGGGATTTGTAAATGTTTATAAGCGACAGTGACCACTAATGGCGTCTAGTTAAAACGAGCGTACGTCGCCCTCCTAGCAGTGGTACTGCTGGATTCGGAGCGCTCAGGACCGGGAGGAGTGGTGCCGATAAGGGGAGGCCTATGTTCAGCAGCGGACCTCCAAAGATGATAATGATTACCACTTATCATCAGGTAGCCTGTTTGTCAAGCTAAATATTAAAAAAAAACATCACGCAATGTCCTTTTTGTTCAGGGGATAGGCAGACAGCACCACGTGTCATAAATTTTCGTCCTTATAAAGCTGACACGCTTAAATCTTATTATAGTTCCATTTTGTTATGAAATATGACTTGATTGATTTCAGGTGATGGACAGTTGTCCTAAAAGTGGTACAATTTGGGTCACCAGGCACCTACCACAGAATCGTGATCTCTTCATAACCTGTGCGGGCAACGGTCAGCTCTCTATATGGAAATAGTATGTCATTTCTATTAACATTTAATAACTAGTTTATTGACATTTCTATTAACATTAAATAACTAGTCAACAAGTGAGGAGCCTTGTCTCAAAATTCGAAACCAATGTTCAGTGTTAGCCTGCTTTGGTGCCCTTCATTATATTACTGAGAAACAATGATTGTGGATGTGTGAAGGGTTATGTCATTTGGATAGATATAAGGTCTTTTAACTTTGTACTTGGCAATATAGCCAAGCATCTCTGATTGAATTTATTAAGTTCTTCATGACTATTTAAGTTCAGTCATGAAAAGGTATATTCTCTTGGGAACACCACGGGAATACTTTTATTAAATAAAAAAATCAATGACGACAATACTCCTAGAACTTGAAATCTTTAGCATGTCCGAGCTCAATTCACAGCCTCGG
>DWEJ01003797.1:0-10159 GCA_018245835.1 Mysoria sejanus stolli | reverse complement strand
TCCTTTACCCATAATCGGTATCCATAATCAGTATGTTGTACTGTAGAATCCATATTTCTTTGACAAATATAATTGCCATATAAATGTTAAAGCATGTACTACAGTTACAGGTGTTGAATACATTTACATTTACATAAGTTTTTTTTTTAATTTATGTAATCTGATATCTATATTAATAGAATTTAAAATGTATACTAATATAATATAATTTTATATCTATATATTAATTAATAAAATTAATATCAATAGGTGCAGCTTAGTAAAGTCTCCGACAATAAGATTAGCTTTTAAAGTTGCAATTTGAATGAATATGGTCAAATTACGACCACTGGGCAGCTTCTAGTTTTAATAAATAGCTCAAAATTGTGCATTATGATACAAAAATAATTTTTCGATTAGTTTTTTGCATTGTTTGAGAACTTTTTCTATAGTAACTTATACTATATAAACAGCTTTACACTATCAGAGAGTAGAGATTTCAACGAACAAACAGCCCGCCCACTTTTTTTAAAAAGCTGATATTTTGACGCGTGAATTTTCGTTTGATTTTCGATATGAAATCAAAATAAGAGAAACAAAAAATTCCATTCAAAAAATTGCAGTGTTTTGGGAAAAACTAGATTTTTTTTGTAAAAGATAATACTAAAAAACCAAAAACTAGGTTTTTTGAATTTTTCACATAAATTTTGAGGTTATGTGAAAAAAATGGAAACAAAATGGTCCTTTGATTACCTACAACTTGGCCATTTAACTTTTTTCCATAGGAATTATAGTTTTGCCGGAAATCGAGATATACCAATTTTTACCCTTAAAAGCTCACTTCCCGAACTCGAATCGCCCGTAATTTATTTTTCCTATCATTTTTGTTATATTCTCTTCCGTTTCCAATAGGTTTCATCCTACTATTTTTTTTTTCACTTTTTACCTTTTTTCAAGGCTTCTGTACTCATCTACTTGTATTGAAATCAGGTATAAAAAATAATTAAGAAAAACCTTTTTTATGTCCATTATTTAAATAAATTCCACTTCGATAAATTTATTACACACACTCATTAACAACACTTTGTTAAATAAATGTGTAATGAAATAAAAATAAATAATAAATACTCATGAAATAATAATAATAAAACAATATTTAATACTAGCAAAGACCACACAATGCCTTCTGTTTTCTTCTCTATGTGTAAAACGTGGAAAAGATAAAGAGAAAATAAAGTTAAGAATATTCGCTTAGCGTGTGGCAATCAGCACAGATTTGAACGCAGCATTATATGTGATATGGTGTACTGTGTTGCCATTAGTACAATATTCAATGAACTGTGGTCTGTAATCCATACTGCATAAAGATGCTTGTTGCTTGTGATAAAGTCCATATACACCGAACCCTATTGGTGCGGTAGCGTTGGTGTTTTGAAAACTATACGAGAAAAATCAGGTTGTATCAAACGCCGTCCATTTTTTTTGTGATTGAACGATTGTCTTATTTAAAAAGGGTTTTAGTACTTCTACTGATTATCAAGGTACTTGAAGTAACAATTGCTATACCTGTTTAGAAGTTTTACAGACGTCTTTACGGAACCACAGTGATGTTTTCAGAAGGGTTTCTGGAACTAATTACTTAAATATTATGCCCAGCAGTGGAATACATAATCCTCATATGAGAGCAACATCAAACAAATTACTTTCCTCCCGTTTAAAAGTTCCTTGAAGTAATCATATAAACGAATCAAGCGAACTAAAATTGTCAGTATTTAAAATTTATTTCTCACCACCTATTCCACCACCATCATCATCATCATCATCATCATCATCATCATCATCATCATCATCATCATCATCATCATCATCATCAGCCTATCTCAGTCCACTGCTGGACATAGGCCTCCCCCAAAGAGCGCCATTCAGAAATTTCATTCAGAAATTAAACTATCCGAGACTAAGAGAACTAAGGTCACCGATATAGCTCAATGGATTAGCACGTTGAAGTGGCAATGGCCTGGTCACGCCTGCCGACGAACGGACGATCGCTGGAGTAAGCGAGTTCTGGAGTGGAGACCGCGGCTCGGCAAACGTAGTGTAGGACCTATTCCATGTTAGGACGTAAACGTAACACGTGAACCGTAGCAGTACTACATTGCTACTGAAGAGGTTTCGGGGATTATAGGCGTGAGGTTACTTTTAAAAATTTATGTGCATCTATTTTACATAAATTCTTCAACCCCTAAATGACATCCATGTGATAAAATTAAATGATGGTGTAACGCAATAAAATACACTATACACTTTTGACAATAAAATAACACAAACAAACGACCAAGATAAACTCTTTTTCAAACGTAAAAATCACATAAGATGCTATCGAGACTGAGTCACGTTATTTTAATCTGTCCTATTGTCTATTACACGTGTGTGTCGGTCGATGAAAAACCGTAAGAATCGTAATTATCTCTAATTATTTCATTATTAATAAATCTGTGTTTTGATTTTAAAAAAAACCGTTAATTGTATTAAATGTTAGATGTTTGTAATTAAAGATGTCTTCAACTAGACCCTCCGATAAAAATATATCTATGTGTACCTGGGCCAATTAAATATGGCGTCTTAAATTTATATTTGAGTGTTAAAATGTCACTAGACAATATATACCTACATTTGATTTAAAACAACATAACAAAACATCACGCCTGTGTTTCTAAGAAGGGGTTAACAGAGGAGTGTGGTACATTCCCGCCTTTCATCAGTTATGTAATACATCTCACCATGGAATAGGTGGTTAGTCTTTTGTTATACGAGAGACCTATATCAGGTCTTGGAGCTACTATTAAAAATTTCAAGTTAGAAAATTCAATAGTTACCGATCCGGGTTCCAACCTAGGATTTCTCGCTCAGGAGTCGGGCTTGCAACCCTAAGACCAACTGAGACCAATACCATGGTATGTATACCATAACAGGTGAATCGTCGCAGTACTACACCTTGTGAGAAAATACTGGTGACATGTTCTGACATGTTATGGTATGGTGGAAGCGGGGATAGGTGTAATACTAATGGGACTGTCTCAAAAATTATACTTGACTTAAGTCGATATGTAATTCATTATTTTCTAAGGTCTGCAGGCAGAAGCTGGATGCGGTAAGCTGAGGATAGAGGGCGCTACCGCTGTTTGGGGGAGTCCAACACTATACCGAGACGAACTGATGATCATGATAAATTAAATCAGATATATTAATATGATGGAGCTTAATGAATAAATATACGTAGTCTCTTCTTGAATAGGACCACTTATAAGGTCGTCAAGTGTATGTAACCCCAATAGGTCATTGTAGTACGTCATATGTGTTATATAAACGGAAAGATACTTTTACGATAGATCTTAAAATCACACGACGATTGTCATAAAGGTGTTCCTGCTGAAACAACATATATTAAGATCTTTACCATTTGTATCTCTTCTTTGTTGTTCAGAGGCGGTACCTTGATAAAGATAATGTAGGCATACCGAACTTAAATCACCTCAGTAGCCTTTTTCTATATTAATAAAACAAAGGTATCTCTCATAGAATGTATCTGTGCTCTACCAACGAGGCGACTCTACATTCGGGAGAGACATGATGTCTGATCCCACGTGTTCTAGATTTACGCGATGTGCGCCCATGACTAAATTATACTAGAAGTGGTATCGATTACGACTAAACAAATAATTTTGCGTAGTTACACACGAGTATGTACTGTGGAAATTCCCTGCGTCTTTAGGAACATTTTCGCCTTAACACATTAACTTACATTCATGAAGGAGCTTGCAAGATTTATTTAATAATGATTGCACTTACATACATATAATAAAACTGTTATGGGACGGTCAGGTCTGTGGCGAAACAAAGCTCTCATAAGATGTGACTGACGTAACTTAATTGTATCGGGCGGCGAAGTGTACCGCGACCGTGAGTTTTGATACTTCATTGGTTATTATTGTTCAAACTAAACTAAACTAAACTAGTCTTAAGGACTAAACCACCCAATTTGCTAGTGGATAGGCATTTGAGCACTTGTATTGCTATGTTACTATAATTGGGATAAAATATTGTCCAATGCTAGCCGCGCTAACTTCTCTTATATCAATATGGCTTTTTTATGGTGTTTATTATTAGTGCTGTTGCTATATTACTGTTGCAGGCCGATTTCATATGTATGTATATGGGTCGTCGGCTTTATGACTATTTCATGCCTGTGTCGCGCGTTATATTCTTTCTTTCAAATCCTAATTCAATTTATTCAAAATTGGTTCATCAGAAAACTTTTTGTACGTCAAATTGAAACTACTGACTAGTTTTATATAAAATAGAGATTTTTATAAAGAAAAAATAACATTTCTCTTGGGTGCCATATACGAATTCAATATGATACCGTTCTCACAAATATCAAGAGATTCAATCCAGCAACAAGCCCATCGTCTACGCGATTGCAAACAAATTGTTGTGGGAACCGTACTGACAACATTTCTTGTGTTGACCGTACTTTCGACCTTGCGATCCACTCTATTATTACAGAATTAACTGATTTGTTGTTGATACGGGAGGAGGTTCAGTTCCAATTTAAAAACATTCGACCAGTTATATTTGACGTCTCATGAGTTAAGGGATGATTGCGTGTTTTTACTAGTAATGTCGATTTAGAAAAAACTAATAATTGAACCCGGTCTCGCTCAGCAGTTGCGCTTGGAATCACTGTACCAACGAAGCAGTCAATAATTAATAAATTATATTCATTGGATGCTTAATATTAATATTTCTCGCGTCGATTATAATAATGCTACCGTACCTTACCTTACAATCAAAATTTATTTCGTCATTTTTGTTTAATCAGCCGTTACTTATGAGACCGCCCTGATAATATCGAGTGTGAATCTGATTATATTGTTTGTTTATCGGCGTTCATATTCTTGGAATATTACTTAATACAGAGATAAGATGACTGTAGAAAAATCTTAAATAAAATTCACGTTGTCTTACTGTTGTTTTAGTTTTCATTTGTCATCACGCCAGGTTCCTTATGAGGTGGGCAAAGAACACAAATTTTAAATGTAGAAAAAGTACGTCAGTTCTGTTAATATAGACACATTGCTCATTCTGTTTTCACAGCCCTCTGTTTAAGTAAGCATGAATAGTTGGTCGTGACTTTGTGGACGTAACTAAAATATTCCAATAAAGTCTAATTCGGAAGTCATTTTGAGCACAAACATTCGAAATTGACTGCCTCGTTGGTCGTGTGGTTGCAAGTGCGACTGCAGATCGGGAGATCCTGGGTTCGATTCCCGGGTCGAACACTATTTAACAATAGAATTTTTCTAATTTAAAAATTTTCTGATTTAGAAAATTACTAGAAAATTTTCTAGACAAAATTCTAGGAAATCTAAAATTACATTAAATTCTAGTAGTGGTTCAGAGTCTGGATATGTGCCCGATAGTTGGCGATAGGCTCACCACCTATTCCATAGTGGGACGTAAAAACGTATGCAGTGAGACGTGGGAGTGTCCTGCATCCCTCTGCCTACCTCTTCGGGGATTACAGGCGTGAAGATAAAAAAATAATGAAGCGATTACTATAGAATTTTTTATGAATATTTGTATGCCGCTCTCTTTTCCCGGCATTTTATTATATTCATGTCAACAATCCCAATAATTCAGTCAATGTTGCAACGGTTGCAATGTCCAAGTATCTTACGCAATTTTTGCATTTTTGTTAACAAAAACTTTTTACATCGTTCAAGTAACATTACACTTTAAAATTTACGGAGACTGACTTAGGTATATATACATACAGTACACAAGTACGACCCAAGTATACAGTTTACTTCCCCTACCGCAAAAAAACGTAGATATTTTCTATCTTATTCAAATACACCATTTCAGAAATATTGTAATATCAGTCTCGAAAAGTTTACCCTATTCATTTCAATATGATTATACCTATTTTATTAAATATAAAATGTCTTCACTTATATTTAACAAATAATTACAAGCATCACAACTGTGGCGTCGTGGCAAATATTATACAACGAACTAGATACCTCTTTATGGGCAGTGCAACATACCATCAATACTACAGCCCACTAGAGACAGAGCACCGTATAACTGTCTGAGCGTACTAAATATTTATTATGATCATTTCTCTTGTTTTTCGCTGTCGTACAATCATCAGCCCGTATACGTCATACATGCACTGCAACAGCACATACGTGATGAAACGTTAATAAAGCTTCGTATTTTTCAAGTGTATTCATCGCATTGCACCTGGAGATGACGTGTCATCCAATCCACTTTGGACCTTATGGCGAATAGATACGAGTCTGCGACGGTATATCTTCGGACCATGGAACGCAGATAGTTCTCATCGTTAGGCAGCTCACACACGGCCGGCCCCAAGTGACGGAGCGCGCGCTAACTGAGTTTTTGCCGTGAAACGCACCACGCATACGCCACTGATTGGACATAGATCAAGCTTTCAAGTAGACAATCCAATTGTTTGTACTACCATCGTTCACGAAAAGGACCTGCTAAAACATGATACCTCGATGACCATGATGAAAGTCGACAATGCGAGAAATGATTGTCAGGACAGTAGTCGATGGAAAGTTTTAGTTGATGTCCACTCTCCATAAGGAAGAAATTTGATTATGTTATGTATCGATCAAATTAAATAATTCAGGCTGCCAAGTTATTTTACATAGTTATTAACTTGAAAATAGTTAAAAATCAGATATTTGTAATTCAAGTAACGGTAGATATCGGTGAAAGGTAAGAAAATGTATTCGATCCCGTTCTAACTAACATACAGTTTATGGCAATAATATATCTTATAATCATTTAATGTTTATCCTACCAACGTGTGATTGTTGCTTGGTAAAACATAGCTGATTACACAATATGTAGAGCTGGGTAGAAAAAGAAAAACCACAATCTCTTATGCAGCAGTGAGTGCTGGTATTAACTGGACTAACTGGTCAGTCAAATCAACCAAATTGTGAATTAGCATTTTTAATTTATATACTATGCGGTGCTAATGTAAACTACTATACCAAAGCATAGGCATAAAACTACATGAATAAGCACCTGACATTCTGCCTTCCGTTTACTCTATGCGCTGTGTGTACCTCTTATACCTTTGTTAGAGCTCGTCACGGGCGGTAATCGAGCGTGTCTCTACTATTTCACCACTAATTGCTCTTCCCACGGTTGCGGACTGTCTCGAGAAACATTTGTACGATCTGTTGATAAACTATCACAGATCGCAGAATAGCACTGATGCGAAAGCACATCGCAAAACAATCTGTCGACTTTACCCAAGTCGGACGTGGTGAGCCACCAAGTGGCTGAACATAGATGGCAAATTATTCTTTCACATATCCATGTGAAGAGATTTAATTACCTTTAGTATTAATTTACTTGGACCATCTGATTCCAAAATTTCAGAGCATTCACGCATACACGTGTTTATAATACAAATGTTTGTCCTGAAGTAGTTGTAGGTGAAGTGCAGTTAATTAGAGGTATACCTGAGGACTTTGAAGCGGCTTGAAAAATAACAGCGCACTTCATCACTAGTTTTTGCTCACGATGGATATCAAAACTAACACTTATAAGCACATATTTTCAAAATACTAGCAGTATTTCCAGGTCAAAAGCAACCTTTGGACATAATACGATGTTAATAAGTACTATTCCGATCGTGAGCTTATAGCCGAGGAGGTTAAAATATTATAGGTTATCTATTGGCGATGCTGCTCTTGATAACGGCAGGATAGGTATCGCAGATTGGAATATATGACTATAAGGTTATTTCTAAGTCAGTAATGGCGGAAAAATAATTCCTTTCATAATAAGATACAGCCAAAAAAGGCCTTACAAAACGCTTATCACGAGTAACAAGAAAATATCTTAAATTCTCAACCTCAATTTGAGTTGAAGGAGCATCAAAAAATCCATCTATCGCTCCAATTTAATACTATACAAAACAAAACGGCTCATCGATTGTTTATTAGTGGGTGTAAATTTTTAATACCATAATAAATTGAACAGTTTATTCGCACCGTCGCGTAGTTCAAAAAACTTAATACAACTCACGGGAATTTCTAAGCATCAATAATGACAATTTGACGCCATTAACGAGACACCTTTTCATGTTACAACAATACTTTTTTTATCAATTTGTTGTTTCAAGTTCTCCCATAGTCCAATACCGATCGTTGATAACCAGGGTTGATACACAATGGGTTGGAAGCGATTAAAAAATAAACATATAGCTTAATAACGATGAAAAAATGAAAAATATTCAGAAATTCAGAATTTTCATCTTTCTTACTTCTACTGTACTAGTTAAATCTTCTTTCATAGGTATGTGTTTTCATTCGTTTTATTTTTTATTATTCTTATTAATCGTCTCGCTGGCTCGTTGATCGTATTGGTTGCAAGCGTGATTGCGTGATCGGGAGATCCTTCTAGGTTCAAATCCCGGGTCGAGCACTGCTGATTTTTTAGATTTTCTATTTGTGATACGAAGTGTTGAAATGTACCCAGTGTTTGGTAATAGGCTCACCAACTATTCTACATATAGTGGCACGTAAGCGCAACTGGTGAAACGTGGGAATACATTTCTCTGCCTACTTCTTCGGGAATTACAGACGTTACGTTTTTAATAATTAATAAATTACCCGATTCATTACACTCTATTCCTACGAAAGTTTTTCAGTTCAGTACTACGATTACAAGGAGAAATTAAAATTTTTGGGAGCCCTGATAATGGTGCGCCATAGTAATAAGATTCGCTTTCCAACCACGTACGACAATAACCATCAAACGGCATCTCCCCTTGAAGATTTGAACATGGAGCAAGAATCGAATGCGCAAAACCCATGTGCCACTAAAACTAATGACGGCAAAAAATCCCAGGAGACAATCACTAAAAATGCCAAGTCTGAAATATTTCAATTGCATTTGTTGCAATGTGTTGTTGAAATTATGGTTTATACAGACTAATTTGTACCTAGCAGTGCTTTACTCGCACGTTGGGCGTGGGTATTTTAGAAAAAATCCCCTTTTAAGGAGGCCTATATTCAGCAAACGGACTGAGATTATGAAATTGAAAAAAGAACGTTATGTTCAGCAAATATCTGCGATATCATCTGCGCAGCACGGAGGGAAGGCACGCGCTGCGGGAAATAATAACTTTTTAAAAACACTGGGAGGCCCAATTTGGGCCTTAAATTTTACATTATGCCATTTCTGAATAAAGTCACGTTAAGACGCAGGTCAAGTACATAAAAATATGTGGAACAAAAGAATGGAAGATATGACATGATTTTTGTTAACTATTTAATTATTCATCCTCTTGTCAATCATCATCATCATCATCAATTTTATCCATTCTTTGATAGGAATCCCTTCTAATTCCGAGAAGACTGAAGTCACAATCTACCACGCTGGCTACTTGCGGGATGGCACGCATCCTACACCTTAGAGAATGTTCTGAAGATTTCTAAAACGCGTATGATTCTTTGCGATCTTTTTTCTCCATCGATATATTAAGTTAGGTTTAAATTAAAAACGAAAATCAATCAAACATACTAAAAACACAAATTGAAAATACCGATGTTACACGCATAACGTAGGTCTCTTCAAAGTAAAGCCAAAGGGGTTTTTTCTAGGCTTGTGAGGTCATCTACGTCGCAACTTTAGATCAGGCGAGGTCGCAGTCAAACCAGAGTACTCATAAAAAGAACCCTGTTTTCAAACATAGCTCGGATAAAAGAAACGTTTTGACTTGTTAAAAAAGTGTGATCAGAATCGACAAGCGTTGGAGTTTGTTCAAAGCTGTTCGTGAAATATTTAACACACATTGTACATTCATAATTAGAAGTGAAACAATGGAAAGCGAAAAAGTATTTTGAAATTTATTATCTGTTAAACAACTTCAGGACAAAAACTGTTTAGAGGCCATTTTTAGAAATAGACGTTATGGTTCAGTAGAGTATATCAATCTTTCTTTTAGTCTTTATTGTATATACGATTGAAATATCCTCTGATATTAACACTATTCATGAATTCTTGTTTCTTATATTTTACATCGCGTGACTGGTTCAAGAACAGACAGTAGCCACGCAGCAAT
>DWEJ01003796.1:0-10160 GCA_018245835.1 Mysoria sejanus stolli | reverse complement strand
CCTATAATACTCGAAGAGGTAGGCAAAGGACTATCGTACACTCCCACGTTTCACCCTGTGTGTTTATATCTTACTTTAGAATAGGTGAGCCTATTGTCTTATTTCAGGCTGATATACACACTCTGAGCCACTACTAGGAATTTCTACTAGATAATCTAGGTTAGCAAAATTTGAAACTGGGACCTCTCAACCGGCAGTTACACTTGCATCCACATGACCAACGAGCGACATCAATTCAACCACATGTTCATTGTTATGTACATAAGAAATGTACAGAGCAACGAATAATAATTAAACATGGCAGATCTGTAAGGATATAGATTAATGCTAACTGCCTACACTGAACCGACCTGGCGTGATAAAACACCAACATACACAAAAAACACAAGAGCAGTTTAAAAAACAACATGTTATTAAAGTACATGATAAGAAAAAAAAAATTAACAGTCCGCGTCCCTTACGTCCACCCGTTCCGTTTCACGCCGACCTTGTCTAAATTGATGTCTGCACGCCACATTCATTGTCATTACAGCGTTTACTCGTCGCTGATAGACGGATAGCCACGTTAATGGCAGCCCATGTTTACGTCTGCGATTAGGATTTGTCTATTAACTCGTAGTTCTAGCTAATCGTCGTTGCTTCTCCACTCGTTCACTGTACACTTTTCATGGATGGAATCGTGACAGTCGCGTGTTTAGAAACGTTATAAATACAGTTGGTGTTACTCAAAGACAAAAATCTGGGTACGTTCACTTTTAGGTTATGGCAATATTTTCTGATTCGATTTAAAAATAGAATAATCAAGTTGCAGTTTTTTATTAAGTTTTGGTTGTATGTTACTGGAAAATAAATTATTATAGATGTAAATCGAAATTTTATAGTGAGACCTTTTTGTTATATAAATAGGAATATTTTCGAGTCGTCATACATGTTATTTTCATAAAGGTAAAATATACAATGTATATGTGTAAAATAGTGTAAATGTACATATAAAGTACAAATTAAAAAAAAATACTCCATTATGGTCAATTGTATTTATTCCGTCGAGAATTGTGATTTATGAATTGAATGGTTACGTAATATATACGTATATTCCTGGTAATTTCAGAAAAGTTCAAATCCTCTTTTGAATTTTATTTTTTTCTAAACTAATGTGACTTATAAAAATCGCAGTGTTATAATTTTATAATAAAATAACATAACGCCTATAATCCCTGAAGAGGTAAGCAGAAGGGTGCGGGTGTCACCAGTAATTAATTCTAATATAATATGTATTATGTTTGTACCATTGTTACTTGTCCAATATAGTTGAACTTGATAATAAAAACCTTAAAAGAAACTCAGTAAAATGCCAAAACTATATTCGACTCGTCGTGGGTTCGATTTCCTACCAAAAATATTTATATGATGAACACATATATCTGCTCTGGCTGGGTGTAGAAAAATAACTATACATGTGTATATTTATAATGTATATAGTATGTAGATTATAAATAAGCCGTTTGATTGTCATATTATAAGCTCTCTTTATGCTTATTCCCAATTCCCGAGTGTAATGTTCGATATATTTGTTATTCAAAGAAATTCATAAATATTATCGATTTCATTCTCTTTTCCGTCCAAACGCACATGTCATTTTAAATTTGAACTCCTTTATCATGTCCGCTGAGTTACAGACGTTCGTGACAACGTAATAATCGATTAACAATTCAATTCAACATCGATGTTCGATAAAAGTCTGCCGGTCGGTCGATCAAGCGAAATTGGGTGGTCATAAAACAAGCCTTAGTCATGCGAGGACGCATGGGAGCTGTGTAACGGTAGACAAGTGTCTTTTGGGTCAAGTGATCGGAAATGTGTGGCTTTCGGATCCCCGTTTCACTTACTCATCACGCGTCATCGGCGTTAACAACCTGACCGGATGTCGAGTTGAGCTATAATCACAGATTTATTTATTTATTTATTTATTCAAGATATATTTGTAAGGTTACAGTTTTACACCAATTCTTACAAACACAGAATACAAATACATACATGAAACCTACTTACTAATTAATACTAATAATTTAATAACAATCAACAAATGTATTTTACAATACTAAAATAAAGCAAAAAAAAATTGCAAGTAAATTATAGTAACAATTATATATACATTGAAAATTAAAATAATAAATTAACTTTAACAACAATTTATTTATAATATCATTAAATACGTCGGCGCTCTGGACCTGGATATGTATGTCATTGAGAAGACTAACAGCTCTGGCTGTGGGTGCGTTACGAGTGCGACGCGTACTGGTGTCGAGCGTCACGAACAGGGGGCGCCAGCTCAGTTAAACTAAAGAACAGCACAGAACAGCATAGTGTTTTGTGTACGGTACGGTTCCCAGTGCAATAAAAGCACCGCCATCTAATACCACAATGTGACACTATCAAGCGGTGTTTAAACGGATTATTTTTTTGTTATCAAACCCGATTTTACTGAGTTATTGATTTTATCATTGAACTATTTACCGTGGGACTTTAATATGCGATTTATTTAATATGCGAATGTCTATGTTATTTTATTATTTATGTTTGCGTTAAAGAATCTAGTGTGGGGGGAGTTATAATTAACTTTCCAAATTAAATTACGAAGAAAATTCAACCAGTGATAAAGTGACGCGAAGTTCGTAACTGCGCACTTCGTGTGAGGACTTCGGGAAGTTTCTAGATGTGTTTGTCGACCTTTGTCAAACTTCCGCCTTAAGTCGAGGAAATTAGAGTACATGGCTTTTAATTCATGTTTATTAACGATCGCTACGCTGTCAAAATGACATAACGATAATTTTATGAAACTTCAAGTTCAAATTAGTTGCATCGATTCTGTTGTATGGTATGCTATAAAAAAATCAATTTCACCAATCTGGATCATAAATATCGTATTATGAATTTTATTAGTATTCAATGCGTAAACGTAACTTCACGCCTGTAATACCCGAAGAGATACGCAGAGAAATGTAGAACACTGCCACGTTTCACCGGTTACGTTTACGTCCCACTATGAAATAGGTGGTGAGCCTATTGCCAATGCCTATTCAATGCGTGTTTTACAATATATCAATTACCACCGTACATTATGTTGACTTATTATTTGAAAAGATTTCAACTGTTCAGTTTGGTAAATTGATCTTGGATTATTTGAATCCATTAAATTTACGATTGAAATTTTCTGGAGAAGAAGTTACTTGTCAAACTCTCACTTGGATATGTCCTTTGAGTTTTCAATTGTGAGCACAACTCGGCAATAACGACGACCATAGATAAAGTATCAAACAATCCTTGAGCCAATATTGTAGCAATTCTTAACGAATTCTTAATGACTTAACACGTATAATCGTTTGCAATTTTTAATATAGTTATATATACTATATTTAATATAGTTATTGACATTATTCGATTATTCTGTTATATTTTTTACTAGTGGTTTGGAGTCGGGATACGTGTCCGGTGTATGGCAATAGGCTCATCGCCTATTTCATACTGGGACGTAAACGTAAATGTTGAAACGTGGACTGTAGTATTACTGCTCTGCCTGCCTCTTGGACGATTACAGGCGAGATGTTACGTTAAAATGTTGTTAATAGTCTTTAGAATTATTATTCTTAAACATGAAAACCGGTTCTTTGCAAAATAAGTACGCTAATTGTGACGTCATTACGCGGGTCTCTATACTCAATTCATTGGAATATACAGTATTATTTTGAACGAAAAATTCTTTAATACATATCCACTAAATCAAGGTTTATAACAATAAAATCAGAGCACATGTAGAAGTTAAACGGTTACTATCAACTGATTTTTCACTGATATTTGATACTATAGATCGATATCGACCCTTCTATCGTTCCATTATTGGAACATGGGTCTCCTCTCAGAATGAGAGAGTTAAGATCATAGTCTGCACGCTGGCCAAGTGCGGGTTGGCAGACTTTACACGCCTCACGCAGGTGCAGGTTTCCTCACTATGTTGTACCTTCACCGTTGTAGCAAGTGATAATCAAACTTAAAACGCACATTTTTAAGAGGTGCGCCCTAGGGATTTGAACCTGGTCTTCCGGAATAAGAGGTTGAATTTCAAACCACTAGGCTATCAATATATGCAGTGACAATAATATTAACTGCATTAAGCGGTACTATAAGTTATGTTACTGCAGTGGGAGCGACTGCAGCTCCCGTGGTCATTGGTTACTGCTGCCCGCTTTTCAGTACTTAGCATAAAAATAAACCACTTATATATGTACCTATATAAAAAAGAATATCAAAAAACAGAATATCATAACAATGTACATTTGATTCGTTCTTGATTCCGATTCACGCAATGTAAAAACATTTCTTAACTGGTGCTGCAATAAATCAACGTGTACTGAACATCGTAACATTATTGTAATATTTCAAAAATTAGTGAAACCGAATGAAATGTATTGTAGTACTATAAGAAAATGAGTCACATTTACAAATAGCTCAATAGAAGTTGCTCAAGCCCACCATAACACAATGACGCTTACAGTCAATGGTACGAGTTCAATGACTTTTACTAGCTTTAGGGTTGTCCATTGGCTTATGAAGCATATATAAATATTAATATACATATCCAGATATATGGTATTAACGTTAGTGTCGGAGGAAGCGGCCCCAGGCGTAGGTATTTATTTCGTTCTAATTGGTAACATATCATAGAAAGTTTACGCCAAAAGTGTTCTTAATAAACCATTGACGAATGTCTTGTGATAATTAAATAGATGTTTATGATTATGGACCCTGGTGGTATATTATTATTAATAGAGATAGAATGAACTGCTGGTTTTATAAAATCTATTCGGTATTATTTTTCCAACCCTAAATCTAAGCATATGTTAACTTTTACGTAACTAAATAAAAACGATAGATGTCCCATTATATATCGCCTAAATAATGTATAAGTTTATGAAAATCAATAACGTTGCTTCACGTGTATAATCTCCGGAGAGATAAGCAGATACAGAGCCACTACTAGAAAATTTAAGATAGAATAATCCATAGGGCCCGACCTGGGATTTGAACTCAGGACCTCACAATCGGCAGTCGCACTTGCAACCAACATTTATGCATTTTAAGGTAAAAATAAAACGTTACGTTCGCCGCTTCTAGTTTTATATACACTGCGCATAAATTATCATTAATTTTTTTTTCAAGGCTGTTTCAAAATTGACAACCCTATTTTTGGACAAAGCACTAAATCCTCCGCAACAATACCACAATAGACTTAACGCTTATTTCTTAACTAAACCTTAAGTAACTACGTTCAAGGTGAAGTGTAGTTAGCTCAGAGAACAGTAGGTGGACGAGTAGGCTCTCGTTGTGAATTTAGAAAGCCTGTTGAACGTAATAGCATGAATAGCATCGTCATTAATCCGACCAATCATCAATTAAGTTCTAACTATTAATGTCATTAACTGGGTTAAAATCTCGGGTCGGGTATTATTTGTTTTTTCTAACAAGAATTCGTAATTAATATTTCTGTAGTATCTCGGGGTCTAGATTTGTGCCCGATGTATGGCAACTGGTTCACCTGCCACTTATTTATATATTTATTTTTTCAATTAGTACAGATTACTCCAATTACACTAATTAGTTAATTTACGATCACAGAAAAATTAAATTACAATTAATTGATATAAATAACAATATTTGACAATACAAAAAAATAATAAATGTTAACAATAGAATGAATAATTTAATGAATTAAATAATAATAATAATAAATTGTCAAAACAAAGTATAAATCAATAAATCATAGAGGATTGTCAGATTTGAAATACGATTCATGCATCACGCATGTGTTCCACAGCAGTGCAGACACTCTGAATTCGTTTGCCTACCTCTTCGGGACTACAGGCGTGGTCTGACGTTTTCTTAATATAAACCTAAATATCTTCAATACTGGTACTCATTCGAGTGAGTCAGATGTACTAATATGTAGCACTAGTGGCCAGTGCTTCCATTAAATACTTTTAATATATCGCATTTCGAACAAAAGACCGAGTATCACTATTCTTTCGAACGATTTGTTGTCGAAGAGAGAAGACCTTGGAGAAAGTCGTCGATCAGTTTTCCAGCAAAAGATGCTTTGCCCTTTGCTTTTTCGCCTTAGAATAAGTTTTTACACGCTATGACGATAGATACGATGGTCTTATTGAAGATTTCAGATGAATTCTATAGCCAACCTTAACAGACACATGGACATATGTCCAGAATACGAGCCACTACTAGAAAATCTAAGTTAGAAAAATTATGTTCATGTACAAATATTTTAATAAATATATTTATGTACAATAACCTAACATTTCTAATACAGCTCACAGACAAAGTAGAACAAAATAGTTTGTCAATAACACTACCCACGTTAATAGTTTTAAAGTTTAGAATTCTGAGCATTTCGTTATGTGTGCGCATGTACCTAAATTCAGACCCAAAATTCCAATATCGAAATACCTTGGCCACAGTTCAGAAATACCTATTGGAAATCATTATATCGACGGGGATACACAAAGTTAATAATATATGTGAAATATTAAAATGAACACACATACAAATGTATTCTTATCATAGCATTAATGTTGATATATGTTGGTAACATCACGCTATAATACTCGGAGAGGTAGGTGAAGGAATGTAGTACCCACCGGAGTTTTAACAATTACTGTTACGTGCTATTATGGATTTTTTTCGAACCTTTTTATAGTTCCACCTTTGGAACGTGGGTCTTGTCACAGAATCAGAGGGTTAAGGCTGTGCTCTTGCCAGGTTGCAGGTTGGCAAACTTCACATGATGCACGTTTGCATTTGACATAATATAATGAACTTATTAGCGCGAAAACTTGGACGAGACTAAATGAACAAATAATCTACTTGTATTACTTACTGACTCATGATGCTCCTACTGTAATTCCAAATTTGAATGGCTTCGAATTTCAAACTTTATATTTTCAAATAAAATAACTACGCATATCAAGTTATATTCAATCCTTGCGACGATTTATTCGTCGAATAACTAGAAAAAACATATTGTAAGCCTAATCAAACATATAATAGATATTCTTTTTTCAAACCCATTCAATTCTATACATTTTCAAAGTTGTCCAATTCTCTCCCTTTCAAATATTCGATTTGAAAGGGTCACAACAGTTACTAATCGGGCTTATTAGTACCGAATTCCATAACCTTTTATGTAGAGATAAGCCGATTTCAATTAAACCACCGAGGTACGGATATTGCGTAGCGTGTGGAACTTGGTATATTTAACTTGATAAGGGTGCGTTTGAAATTAAGGAAAGTTTTACGCAGCGATCCGTAACTTTTAATCCGACCATGATTTATTTAAATTTGTTCAGTTTTATTGTTAAAAGTCTCGGCAGTCTCCGCCGCGACCTCGCTGTAACCGGCGGGAGCTTATGCGGAAGGACCTCGTATAGGTCCGAAACTAGTCGGGTTATCCCGAAAAAACATACGTGAGTTTAGCCGTCTAAATAATCAATATTGTTCAGTTTTCTATCCATGCTACTTGTTGAATATTGGAATGACTAATTATTTTGTTATAATTTTCAATAATGTTTTTAATAACCAAATTTGTTAAAAGAATTTAAAACTTCATTGTGAGTAAGATATTATTATAAATTAATAAAATGCTGACGTCATTATGATCGTCCGAGCAGTAGGTACTTTTTTATCTTTTATTGTTAGACCCGGATCGTTTACAGTGAGAAAGCTTTATTGTGGCATTTTATGACTTGTTATTAAGCACGAGACATTCCCGCAATACTAGAGACTCCAAGCACCACGCTGATCCACTACGCATTAGCGAGTAATTTGTGATTTATTTCTTAACACTCAATACTAGAATTTATTTTCTAGGATATGTTGGTTTCGTTCCTGCATATGACATTCTAAGTGCGTACACAAGAACAATAAATTCAACCATCAAACCCATCTATGGAACGAATAAACTTGCAAATTCCTCATAAATTAACCTTTTAACTGGTTTTGTAAGCAATAATTTGTTAAATCAGTATTTAATCATAGCATTACGATACTAATTCGAAGGTCCCTATTGATATAATTTTCGTTATTAACAGACCTTAACACCAAGTTCTGGCCACTGTCGTCTATCGGTTTCGCCAAGTTTCGTCCACCAGTTATATATTTCTCGAAGTTTCCATGAACTTTGACTAAGGGAAATAATTTATTTGCCAACTACGCATTAAGTTAGTTGCGCATTTGATATATACGTTTCTGTAAACTTACTACATACATAGCTATATCGCTCCTGGCGACTTTCTTATAGTTTGTATTCAGTCCTTATTATTTTTGCACTGTTACAAACGTTTCTGAAATGTTCTCTCTGCTTACTCCGTAAGAAACCTCGATTAAGAATATTAACTGTACTGTTTTAAAATTACTTTAGCTAACTATGTTTCTCGCCATCAGCCTGTCATCTTTCACCGCTGAACACAAGCTTAAAAGTTTATGAAATTGGAGTCGATAGGTATTTTTGTATGTTCATCCTGATGATAAAAATATTCTCCATAGCTTATTACACCATCAATTGTTTGTTATATAGAAAAACAAACGAAATATTTCATGTCACTTAGATCTGTCTCTTTGTGTTGGTTATATGCGTTTCATCCTCCGTTATCTGCCCTTTAATTTAGTGTGTCCCAAAATTTCTTCCTGTCCTAACTTCACCGTCTTTCTTAGCTGCTACTTATTCCTAAGTTGCAAAATGCTGACGTTCAATGAAACTGGTCTAAGCATCCTTATTTATTGAAGATATCACAGCGACCAAAATAACATGTAATTTATAGGGGTTTCTAAGTTTTCTGTAACATTAAACGTACGCCAATGTTGAAGGAATTTGATATGATCATAATAATAATATGTAGTTATAAAAGTATATTAATAATAAAAATATTAAAATAACTGTCTGTCTTTAAATTTTATTTGAAAATTGCTGGACCGATTTTATCAAAACTTGATATAAAGATATTTTGCTTGTCAGCACGAATGAAGTCCAAACCAACGTGCTCCATTGCAACTGCAGTCCAGAATATCTTCCACGAACCTAAACAACAAATCTTTAAATTCTTATAGGGTTCCCAACCAAAGATTCTCACGCGTCGCTCAAAGAAACCCATGGTTTCCTTAAATCAGAACACACCGTATACAAACATATGCACAGTCAAAGTTCGCTATGGAACGGTGTATTCTCCGAGTAATTCCGATCGTATGCAGCGGTGCCCGAGGATCGTGCTGCGTTCGACAACATAATGCGAGCCGGCCATTACACTCCAATTTCACACACCAAGACCGTGTCGGGTATCTTAATGGTATCTGCATTCGCAAGTCGATCGTCTGAGGCCATGTACAGTGGAATTTATGTGTTTTTGTAAATATATACATACATGTACTGATTTGTCAATAGAAACCCGGTGTCAATAAGCTTAACTTTGTACTTATTTCTTTGTACCATTACAGTCGTGATGTTACGTAACTTACGTAATAAATGTAGGATTTTTAAGCTCCTTTACTTAATAAACCCTTACTTAATACGCCCTTTACTTACCTACTTACAAATAAGCGTTAGAAGTTGTAATGATTGATTTGTTTGTGCTTGATTTCCATTTCAATAGTTTTAAATCGAAGGGTTTGGGTTGCCCTTATCGTAGGGCTTCAGTTGAAACAGTTTTGTGAAGGGCTGTTATTTCAGCAATACCATTAACTATCTCGCGTTTGATCTTAAATGCTAATATTCTCGGAGAGAATTGTTTTCGAACTAAAACAAGAGTACCAAGGTTTGTTTTAGGAAACTATTGCTCGAATTCAAATTATTCTATTATTGTTATTATAATACCGCCAAGCCAGGTGTTTAGGGCTAGGCAGAAAGCACAGAGTGGCAATACCTCTAAAATTAGAGACCTGCACGTGTGCAGTTAATAAAAGTAAATTCATTTAGGCAATCCACATAAAAATGTATTAATTTCTTTTTTTTTATCTTCACGCCTGTAATCGCCGAAGAGATAAGCAGAGGAATGTAGAACACTCCCACGTCTCACCGCATATGTTCTTACGTCCCACTATGGAAT
>DWEJ01003795.1:0-10161 GCA_018245835.1 Mysoria sejanus stolli | reverse complement strand
TTCCCGAGAGAAATGACCAAAATCCAAATATCAACTAATCTCTATTAGAACAATGCATTATAGTTTGATTGCAAGCTCTTCAGTAGAACAATGAATTATAGTATGGTTGCAAGCTCTTCACTAAAACAATGAATTATAGTATGGTTGCAAGCTCTTCAGTAAACCAATGAATTATAGTATGGTTGCAAACTCTTCAATAGAATTGCAATGTTGTAAAAAAGAAAGATGACTAATTGATATGATTATACTTTATATACACTTACATTACAAGAGGGCCCACCACCGATCAGCTGCTTCCTGGGTACACGGCAAGTGGAGAACCCTTCTGGCATGGCTACGTCAGAGGCGGAAGACAATATATTCATGAGAATAGCAAAAGACTCTGACTCGCTGAGCAATGGGGAGCGAGCAGGTCCATCTGCAAACTGCTGTGGTGTTAATGTCAGAAAACGAATCTTCTCCATGATGCTGCGTACTGTGAGTTTCACTTTGGCATCTGTAATGTCAACACAAATCATTATTGTAACACACATAAATAAAATAATGGTTTATGTGCAATAAATGTATGTATCAGATTATTTCAATATGACTTCACCTTTCTGGTTCTGGGTTTCTTTAGGTGCAACCGGTACTGATTGTTCTGCAGAGCTATTGGAAGAGCAGGGCTCAACCACTACCTCTGGACTATTCTCAGGACTGCTCTCCACATTGACCACCTATGGCATTGTATAACTGATAATTCACTATAATATGTATCTTTATCTCTATATAACTCAAAGATGACTGACTGACTGACATAGTGATCTATCAACACACAGCCCAAACCACTGAACTGATAAAATAGGGGATGAAAGTTTGTATGAAACTTTGTCAATTTTAAACCGATCGGGCTGAGACTTTGAATGGATAAAGCTACTATGACGTAGATATCCCCTAAGAAAGGATTTTGATTTTGTAAGTATGAACAGATGTTTGTTACTGTTTTACGTAAAAACTGATATCCACACGGGCTAAGTCGCGGGCACAGCTAGTTTTTATACAAATATAATGTGATCTGCAACTTCATCTTTAAGTGTTTGACTTGATTTGAACTCAACTTTGATTGACCTTCCAGGACCTTGCAGGACTTGTCCTACAACAGGACCTGTATGCACTTAATCTAAAGCAGTTTTTATCTGAAATTTAGGAGTTGTAAATGACCAAGTCCACCTGTGCCTAGTGTACTTGATAAGAGTTTTATCTTTGAGTGTTCTTTGAATATTACTGTGATTAATAATTATCATTTTACCACATTCATTTATGTATTCAAACAATAATATGGACATTGATTTGATTGAGTAATATTGGTCTAGGATAAAGCAAGATAAGTTAGGTATAATACTAACATACTAACTAAAGTAAGATAAAAAAAACATAAATGTTATATGCACTTATTGTAAGAGTTCACAAAATCCCATGTGATAGATACAATTAGTATAGTGAAATGTTTGTAAATCCATCTTTGACTCACTAAATTATTATTATAAGGAATACAAACTGTCTGTGCAAATATTTTGATCTACAATACATGTAAGCCTTACAGTTACTATATGATGAATCCCCATCACAAAAATGGATAAAACTTCAGTACAAGTTTGGGAAATCGACAGGCCTCCTTGAGGGGTTATACATGAATCGCCATGATGGGTATGAATAACCATGGATCACAGAGCACAGTTTCTCGCACCACTAACAATTCAAATAACAATTAGAATCAGTATGTAACCTTTTCCTTTGAAGTGGATGGTTCGGGGCTCTTTGGAGTCTCTACTGAGGGTGGAGCGCTGTCTATAGCTGGACTTACACTTCTCTCTGCGGCTCTTTTATCCATTGCTTTGCCATACCTAAAAGAATTCGTGAATATACATTCAGTATAGATTTAGATACCCAAATAAATGTGAGGTCTAATAAATATTATGTTAATGAGGTGAAATAAAAGAGATTGGAGCCCCTTACCACCCCAACAACAGATATTTAACAAGTTTCAGTGATGCCAGGCACAGTTTGCTTTTAAATGGTTAACTCAACCTCTAGTTATCATGGGTATTTTTGTAATTTGGAACATACATTTAGTAATTGATTTTGGTTGTTACAGTCAGATAATATTGGTTAAATGTAATAAAAGTTGCAACCAATACAGCCACATTGTAGGTACGTACAAAATATGGCATTATGAAAAATTAAATGACAACAATTAATAAGTGCTGTGTTCATATTCAGGGATATGATTTGCCATGAACATGACAATCATCAATTGGGGAAACAAACTTTACTATGATCAGTGAGTGAATGATTGAGTGTACACATTATCCAGGCTCATTTTTTTAACCTGATATTTATACAAGCAATTGGGTGACCTGGTTCTAAGTGGTCACCACAACCTACGGACATGTGCAAACTAGAAAGTTGCTAAGGTGTGCCCTAGAAAGTTGCTAAGTGTGTGTGTGTGATATCTAGCCCCTTGTAATAGAACCCAAATAACATGATAATAATAATAATGTCTTAATGTGTCTTAAAGTAGTTCAATATTACCTGACAGCAGCTTCAAAGAGATCCAATTCACTATCAACATTCAAGTGGTCTAGGGAAAACACAGTGATTACTGTGCTTAACTCAGCTTCTTCAAAGCTGCTGTCGTTGAGTACTTCCTTTGTGTTGGTGCTTATTATCTGAAATTATATAATAGGTAACATAGAGAATCAGCTAGCAAAAGACTACTATACCTGAACAGGTTTAGAAACACAATTTAATAACTGGCATATAGACTGGATGTTATAATGATTGAATAAATGAACAGATGGATGGATGGATAAATTGGATGGACGGACAGATGGATGGACAGACAGATGGATGGACAGACAGATGGATGGATAGACAGATAGACAGATAGATGGACGGACAGATGAATGGATGGACAGATGGATGTACAGACAAATCAACAAACAATTAAATGCACACTTACCTGAATACACTTGTCCATTAGCACATTCTCCTCAAACAGCCGTGCAAACTCATAAGCACGGCAAGCATTCTTCGGATAGAGATCTGACCAGAGGTAGCGTGTGCACTCTTTTACCAAGTGGGGCAGCATGTACTTCTTAGCTCCGTAGCACAGCTCACAAGCCTTATCAAAGGAGCTGATATTAATGTTGCCTGTGTATATGTATCTACAAACACATCAATTAACATGAAGAGTTTTCACAATTTGTATGTCCTAATAATTATAGCCTAAGTGTATTCATATATTTAATGTAAAATAATGAAATTTAACTCAGAAGGTACATAGTAATAGCACATGTAATTGATTGAGAAGTCCCAGGTTTGATCCCCAGGTCAGGTACTATTGGATTTTTCTAATGTGAAATTTTTAGTAGCTGTTGATAGTCTAAGTTTATGCCTAGTACATGGCAACTCATCCTACTACTAGTAGTGGAATGTAAATGTCACATCACACTTATGTGAAACCTGAAATTGGACTATGCTCCTCTGCCTACCTCTTCAGAGTTTACAGATGTGATGTTACATATGTTTTTGTTACATTCACTATTCCTACATCACCGAATTGTTTCTGGATTTGTACACCATATGTATTTTAAAACATAAAAAAACCTTAAGTATAAGCTTACAGTATTAAGACTTTCCAAGATAAAATTGTAAAAATAAAATATAGAAACAGGGGCAGATGGTTTTTGAAATTAAGTTTTTATACCACACATTACATATCCATAAATTATAATCATGCTCAGAAAATTAGATTTATTTCTGGACATATTTAATACCAAAACATTGATTAATTACTTACTCCAAAAGTGATTTGAAGGCGTCCACTTGGACATCTAAGATGGGTATAGGATCATTTCGTTCAGCCATTCCACCGTAAAACATCGCCTCGAACACTGGTGACGCCATAGCGAGAATCAGCTTATGCCCCACTATTTCCACTTGGTGAGATTCAGTACCCACCAGAAACGAACAGTCGGACCATTGGCCCGACTGTAACAGAAATTCACCCCGCTGTTTCAACTCCGTGCATTCCAACTGCCAATCCCTTGGCTGTCCAGCCATAGTTCGATATTTATGATTTCGCAATGAGTGTTATAGCTTCACTTTATCACCTACTGTATTTGTATGACGCACATACTCTTCTTCAAAGTTTGAGAACGTAAGATATGTTTTCGTATGAGTAAGAGAACGTAAGATATGTTTTTATTTTCTTTACCTCAGCGATCAGTATCATCCGCCAGTCAATAATAAATATCTTTCACAAAGCTTGTTATCACTTATAACCATGTCCTCTTGTGTTCATCAAAATTTACTAATATTTAATAAGTACTTTCCACATTAACATTCCTTAACATTTTTTACGTTTGTTATTTGTTTTAAACAAAGAAGTATACTATTTTTATTTACAAATTGAAATATCACATACTATCGATTCAAGTATTTTTATGCTAACGTTCTCTATAAATAACCGTTAAACCAAAGATCAGTTCAGAAATTCAGTCTGAAAAATTATTTAAACTTATATAGTTTAATAACTCAATTTCCATTCAAATGTTATTTTTACATAGTGTTCCTTTTTCAGCAATATATTTTTATATAAAACAAAACAAAACGTTGATTTCCAATAATAATATTCCAATAATAGTGTTTAATTATTTTCAGATTGATTGTTAATGAACGAATCAGCAATTTAAATGTCAAATGAAACACGTCTAATACGTTTGTGGATGATGTATGAATTATGTCAGAGTTATTGTATAGGAATTTAATTAAATTAATTAATCAAAATGAATCACGACGAGATAAAGTCAGTGGTACAAGAAAAGTTTTTGTCGAGCGAGCGAGTCACAGCTTTCTTGTGCGATGCTAAAGTGCTTCACCCGGAATGGGTGAAAAAAGACAGGCTTCTTGCGATCGTCGAGTACGGCGACGAGAAGGCCGTATTTTGTTTGTTCTCATCATGCTACCCACCGAAGTCCTTCACCGACTTATCAATAGAGATAGTGCTTCCTATCGACAACACTTTTAAATGTGAAATTGACAACAAGCCGTCAGATCCCGAAGCTATTTTGTACCTGAATCTACAGTCTCGTAATAATAAGTTTAAGTTTGAAATACAAATGACAACGCGAGTGGACAACTTTGTAGATGACCTGTTCAGGGGTATAGAAGCTGTAAACAAAATACCCACACAACCTGAGTTTGTATGGCTGAAGAAATATAATAGCAAAATAAGTGAAGATGATATATTGAGTCAAACTATGGTCTTACCAAGGAGTGGAGTTGCGCACACTATGAGTTCTGCACCTGTTGCCATACGAGAAAGCCTTATTAAACGGAAGATGAGTGATAAGGAATTAGATTATACATTTACTAAAAGGTTTACAATTTTCTGTGGAACATGGAATGTTAATGACAAATCACCAGTCATTCCTCTGAAAGGTTGGCTTAATGTGGATAAAGAGCCTCCTGACATATATGCTGTAGGTTTTCAAGAATTGGATTTATCAAAGGAGACTTTTCTATTTGATCAAACATTTCGGGAAGATGAATGGTACAATGCTGTTGTAGCCCATGTGGATTCGAGAGCAAAGTATGTTAAAGTGGAAAGAGTGAGGCTAGTTGGCATGATGCTAATTGTTCTTATCAAAGAAAAACATTTTTCACATGTAAGGAATGTTATTTGCGATACTGTAGGCACTGGCATTATGGGCAAAATGGGTAACAAAGGTGGAGTTTCCATTAGGTTTGACCTACACAATACATCTCTCTGCTTTGTAAATTCCCATTTGGCAGCACATGTGGAGGAGTATGAGAGAAGAAACCAGGATTTCAGAGACATCTGTAACAGGACACGATTTTTACAACCCAATCAACAAGCAAAGGCCATAAAAGACCATGACCACATATATTGGCTGGGAGACTTAAATTATCGTATAACAGAATTAGATCCGCAAACTGTGAAGAAACTTGTTAATGATAACAATTTTGCACCCGTGTTGGAATGGGATCAATTGAAACAGCAACATAAGAATAATCATGTATTTGCTGGCTATACTGAGGGTATTATTGAATTCAAACCCACCTATAAATATGATCCTGGTACAGACAATTGGGACTCTAGTGAAAAACATCGTGCCCCAGCTTGGTGTGACAGAATATTTTGGAAAGGAGAGCATATAACACAGCTGGCGTACAGAAGCCACCCGTCATTGAATATCAGTGACCACAAACCAGTGTCAGCTATTTTTAGCTCGTCTATTAAAATTATCGATGAGGAAAAATATAGAAGGGTATATGAGGAAGTTATTAAACAACTGGACAAGTTGGAAAATGAACTTATTCCACAAGTAAGAGTTGATGTGACAGAAATCGATTTTGGTACAGTCAGGTACCTTGAATTGCAAGTCAGAACGATCACAATTAAAAATATCGGTAAACTGCCAGTTGAGTTTGAATTCATTAAAAAATTAGACGAATCTAATTTCTGTAAAGAATGGTTGATAGTAGAACCATACAAAAAGTGCATATGTGCTGATGAAACATGTGAAATTCAACTGAAAGTCCTCATAAATAAAACATCAGCATGCAAAATGAATGCAGGTACTGATAAGCTGTATGACATTTTAGTATTACACTTGTATGGTGGGAAGGATATATTTATAACTGTGAATGGAACTTATCAAAGGAGTTGTTTTGGATGTTCCATTGAGGTGTTGGTCAACCTTAATATGCCAATAAGAGAAGTACCAGTTGGAAAATTAATAGAATTAGAGAATAAAAGAGATCAATGTGTTTCGAACCAGTCCACTTATTCAATACCTAAGGAGATTTGGTTTTTGGTAGACCATATTTATCTGCATGGTCTTAAAGAACCAAACCTCTTTGAACAGCCTGGTTTGCATTCAGAGGTATTACAGATTAGAGACTGGCTAGACACTGGCTCCATTGATCCTATTCCTGGCTCTATACATTCAGTGGCTGAAGCATTACTGTTGTTGCTAGAAAGCACAGTGGATCCTATAATTCCATATAATCTTCAATCTGTTTGCCTGAGAGCATCTGCCAACTATCTACAATGTAAGCAGATAGTCATGGAGTTGCCAGAGTTCAGAAAGAATGTGTTTCTTTACTTATGTGAATTCTTGCAAGAGGCACTGCAACATTGTGCTGAAAATGGTCTAGATTCAAAGACATTATCTACATTGTTTGGAGCCATATTCTTGCGGGACAATCCGAACCTAATGCAAGAGCCCCAATCCCGGATCAACAAACAGGTTATTGACAAAAAAAAGGCTCAATTTGTATACCATTTCTTAGTGAATGATCACAGTGACTTAATATTTTCTAGATAATTGTTTGTAATTTTTACATAAAAATTCTTTTAATACTCAATTTTTCCATTAACAATCATATTATGACAGATTTTTTTAACATGAATTTTTCATGTTGTTTTGATTTTTTGTTGACAAACCCTTTGACAAATTTTTGACAGAAATAGCTATTTCAGGTTTATTTCAGGCTATGCAAATATCTGATGCCTTAGTTTAACATTTTAGTTTTATGCATTTTCTTTAAAACAGATCTGATCATAGTTATTAATATGTGTTGTGTTAAGTCCGTAGCCATGCATCACAGGTATTTACCTGTATTCTCAGGCTATATTTATTAGACAATATTTAATAGAAATGCAACATTTGTGATATTTAAAATATAAAGTTTTTTGATGGAATACAGATCGCTGGATTTTATATGTGACTCAGCACTACTCTAATTAGCCACCCTTAAAAGCCCTGAAGTAATACAAACAAATGTATCAATTTTAGGGAGGATAAAAGTGGTGAAGTTTATTAGTAATATTCCAATTATGCATGTTTATTTTTATATAGTAAACAAAAAAATGTCTATGATGATATCTTTAATTCCTGAATGATAATATTTGTTTTTTTTTTAAAAGCCTTTTACTGTAAAATTATGAAACATCAAATTTTCAATGTGTTACAACAACTGATTTCTACAGTACTAAAATCTAGAACTGCAGCACCCAGAAGTGCTTTTATGTGATTACATATGTTGCAAAATTCCATGACTGGTTAGTGCTTAATCATATGTATGTCTTATTCTTATTGTTCACTATAGGTGTGGATTTACCAAAGGTTTATTTTAATGAGTTACAATCATTTAATATATATCCAGTAGAAGTAAATAATAGGCTTGCAGGTAATCAAAGTAGTTATTGGTGGGTACAACAATTAAATAAAAGATTACAAGTTTATATAAATTGAATGCACTAGTTTCACTCTCACTCTTCAGGTTTAAATTGGTTCACCAAATGTATTACAGCCTGCCTACCACACTAGTAAAATGTTTACTATAGTAATTATGTTTCCCACCTTTAACAATCCTGAGGTATAGATTTTTTTTAGAGAGAGCCATAGATGTATTATGTAATTGTGTTAAAACAATTTTTGTTAGCTGGTCATTATATATTAATTTATCTCCACATTACAATAAATAATAAGTTTATAAGCCATAACTTACAACGGATGTATATTCTATTTTATCATTGTTATAAATCAATGAGCAACTGATCAAATATTATAATCAAATAGGTGTGTCATTTGACTCTGAATTTAAAAACGTAGCAGAATGTATCTCATATGTCTGTGTAATTTAAAATTATAATTTTAAATGTACTAATAACATTTACTTCATTGTCGTAAAGAATTAAAGCAATTCGACTTATGTTAATTACATTACACATTACTATGTACACATTTTAATAATTTAAGTTTAATTTATTTACTTAGTAGATAAATTAGAATTAAAGTACTTATATGTATTCTTTGATGTAATTCATATTGACACATGTATTTAATCGTTATTTATTAACCCCGCCATTTTATCGTAATTAATTGTAGTGTCAATGATATGAAGTAAATTATTAATTTTTAGCATACCTATCAGAAAATCAACGATCACGTTGATGATAATGTACTATATAAGTACTTACATTGTAATTCTACGATAATAATAATAAAGATGCCAACAAACCTATATCTTAATAGATTTTTTATGTGATTTTAAACGGTAGGTAGATATTATTGGCTTATTGTATGTGATCTTCGTCAATAACATCAGTTTTAATGACATTGACTTTGAGTGTTTGTAGTTAATTTATATGTCGTGTAAGTGGTAGAAATTCTATTTATACTTGCTTATGTTACTTGCATATGATGTAATATTTATAGGTGTAAATCAGCTTTTACTAGATTACGCCTGTCCGTCATATTACAATTTAATTTATCGCTACATGTAATACAAATGTTATGAGCATTTTAGGCCGCCTATGTATATTACATAATAGAAGATTAGTAAATAGTATCTATTTACATTTACTTATCTGTGTTCTGAGTATGATAAACATCATTATTTATTTATTACCTCTTAAGAAATTATCTTGATTTATTCAATGGCGTTTATTACCTATTTAATAATTGAAGGAACGAATGTTTTAAACACACTTTTTTTCATAACTATTAAATTATTTTACATGTGTATATAATATAAACCAATAAAGGTTTATATCAGTAGGTACATGCTGATGAGTTTGGGTTATAATGGAGTTGTATAAAAAGCTTTAATTACATCACACTGTTACAGAATAGAAGGTATAGCTATTAATATTAACATTAAAGAAGTCAGCCAATGTGTGTTATTCTGTACAACTAATGCATGTAGCAATGTGATTGCCATAGAAATGTAATAAAATATTAAGGTCCTTTATTTTCTTATGATTTCAAATTAGTACTAGCAAATAATTGTATAGTTGAAAATATGATTAGGTATTGTTTTGACTTGAGCTTAGATGGTGGTGTGTTGTAGCAATTATCACATTGTGGGAACTGATAGGTATATTACATTGACGGACAGGTTATAATGCAACGAATTAGGAATATTGAATGTGTCAGTAATTATTTACCTACCCTTAAAAGCATTTCTGCACGTTGGAATTCAAGTATATAGCTAACTTGCTACTGCTAACATTAATCTTAATAATTCTACATAAAATATTATTTACTGTTAAATAATTTATTAAAGATATGAATAAGCATGTAT